>OZ026612.1:69606932-69814432 GCA_964020975.1 Hermodice carunculata | reverse complement strand
TCTCATCCTCACAACACTAGCAACTTTGCACCAGACGTGCCTACTTAAATCAAGGATCTTTTTATGAGTAATTTTCTGTCATATGTAAATATTTAATTTTGGCGGAACGTACTTAAAAATTTGTGGGTACGATTTTAAGAATAAAAACCGTTTTAATAATGCATGATTTTTTTTTTTACTATATTAACGTGACGTCTGTTGACGGCCAAGACCAGTGGTTAATTCTTTGCAGATGGAGTTTCTCGGTGGTAAATAATCATTGAGAGAAGAAGAAATGCAGAACGGCAGCCACAGAGAATAGACATAAAGCCGGTGCAGATAAACTGTAAAGTGTAAATCAATCAATCTCGCAAACATAATTTTAGCGCCACACAGAATCAGCTCCCTAGCGCTTTTAATTGCACTTTGGGTAAAGTAAACCGCTGGTGCTTCATTGGATCCCACCCAGGAAAGCTAAAAATGTGAAATCTCTTCTTAAATCTATATCTACACGTCTAAATTTTCACTCTGCATGATAAGCACTTTTTGCCTCTGTGACAAGCCACTTCACGGAGAAGTCAGTTTTGTAAACATACCTGACATTAATCATCTGATCAAACATAACAGTTAATGTCAGGAAACTTTCAGTGCTTTTAAAATGGATATTTGCATGGCGACAATAATGGAAATACCTCTAAGGACAACTTTGTTGAAATAATACTGCGTGGTATGTTGTCAAAATGGCACGATTGGATATTCGTTTTAACTAATAGATCTTGCATGGTTTCCTCCTCGTCAATAAGTAACGACTAAATACATTTTACCACGTCTTTTGCACGGAAACGTCCCTCAGCATGCCCAGTCGTTCATCTGAGGTCATATGTACACTATAAGTAGTGTCATTGCAGCTTGGTACCTAAATAGCAAATGTCGATCTTGGGCGGAGGTGTCAGGAAGCGTACATTTCAATGTATGCTTTGCTGTAATTTGCAATGATCACGGAAAGTCCATGAGGACATAAGGTCGACTCACTATACATACATAGAGATGATGACATTGACAATTTTACCCCCCCCCCAAAAAAAAATACACAATACTTTATTTTCTCTCCCTCTACACAAACATGTAGCAAGTTTCTTTGATAAAGGTCGTGTCAGGGCGATCTTTGAGGAAACGTAGACAGCATGAGTGTGCCACAAACGTCTCACACAAAACCGCACGTGATTCATGCCAAAATTTATTCAAGCTTGCTTTCACTGATTACTGTTAAATACAGGATCTTGGAGGAAACTCAGAGAGCTTAAGTAGAATCGGTTTCATTGACTCAAATGTACACAACAATCCACTCCGAATCCGCCTCAACCCCCTTCCGTCCAACATATTAACAGTTGCTTGCTGTTGGACTGCTGCATCTGCATCTCAATATTATTGACACCAGATGAACTATTATGGAGGGTTTCCTCACAAATTTCCTTTACACTTTAAGAAAAGCATGAAGACTGAATTTCACAGATGTAGCAATAGATATTTATCTATTAGAGCGACAATTTGCGGGGTGGGGATGGGGAGAAGGGTGGTTTAACTTTGATGTGGAGAAAGCGACAGGTGGAGCTCCTGAGCACAGGTCTGCTTTGCACAAGTAACTGCACTCTAGTCTTAAGCTGTTAAAGTTGTAACCTGTTTGTGAATATGTGTGACCAAGGTGCGCGCCACAGGTGGCATGACGAATATATCTGGCAACCCAGATACTTTCTGCTATAAAAGAAAGTCGACGAATGGAAATGTAAATTAATCTTGTCACAATTAAAAGAAAAAAAACCTAAAAAAATCGACTTTTGAAACTAAACTAAACAAACACTATACGAGTTTCGTTCAATGTATTATACTAAGGCAGAAAAGCCACATTTTTTGCCCTGATCGTAAAGTCTCCTAGCCTATAGCAGTATATATATATATATATATATATATATATATATATATATATATATATATATATATATATATATATATACATATATATGTGTAAATAAACTTTAACGCCAGGTTACTGTATCCTCTGCTATATGATACATTGATACGTGATGGAAGTCATAACGATGGAAATGAGTACGATCAAGCGATCTATCCTATCTAGAGGCGTGACGTCACTAAAATGAAAAAGGTCTATCATCAGGCGCGCCATATCATTAGAACTATAAGTCGTGTCACACGAATTGTGTCACTGAACACTAAGCACCAGGTTGTTAAGAAGCTTTAAATGGCGCGGTTAATTAGTGATGTGTGATACTGCATCAGTCGACCTACTAATTTTATGGCAGTTGATTCTGAAAAAAAGGCATATCTAGGGAAAACAAGAGGGTTGTATTAACATCCCGTCCTCAATTGACCTTGATATACAACCCGAAGTAGGTCCCGTCCTGTTCTCGGGGACCCCATGCGCATATGTTTGCAATTTCAAAGCCATTCGCCAAATTATTTGTGAGAGCTCATTTTCATTCCAAAATAAAAGACAAAAAATCATGAAAAATATATGATTCCAGCCTTTTCCAGGGGAAGCTCTTAATAAGAAGGGGAACTGCTAAAATAGCTGCATGTACAATGAAAAAGATCCAGCCTTCTAGTCAACTTATGGGAACACCAAATTGAAAGGCCAAAATTTTGATGGAAGGCCCTCAAATTTTAGGGCTACAGGGCCTCGAGAAAACCCTGTATTCACCAGAACCTCGTGAATGGAAGACAATTGATACAGACGTACCCCCGTTACATTTCCATTAAGTTTGAGGCGTTCCTAGTACATGGTTTTGGGGGAAAATTGTATATAAATGCATGTAGACCAGTACATGTATTCCTATAGTCGGCTTCCTAACGCATACTCTTATGGATCATTTTAAGAATTCGCTAAAAATAAAAATAATATACATTTCCACCTAATAAACAGCCTCGATAGAGATCGAGTTAAGTTGCATTAATAGCATGTGTGAAGATAATCTAGTTTGAAGTTCAAGAGAAGCCACTGCAAATTACAAAAGTCACACCAAAATTTACAAAAACACACAGACGCACAAAAACATACATATAGTGGAGATCTGTTCAAGGTTCATCACTCCCCAGTATGACGACAATCCATTATGCCGTTTGGCAGAGCAAATAAGCTCCATGATAGCGAAACATACGAAATTCTTTATGCAAAATTATAATTTGTAGTGTGATTTGTTGAACAGATTAAGATTTAATAGTAAAGTGTCCCTGTGCAAATTTTCAGCAATCGGCCAGGTGGTTTTTTAACTTACATTTTAACATGTTCAATCATAAACACAAATATTAAAACACGCTCAAAAAGTCATCGGAACGTGAACATTTGTGCAGAACTGGTAAATATAAGGTATATCCTTACACAATTTGACGTAATTCTGGAGAACATCGTTTAATCCGCATACCTGAGTGACCAGTGATGATTGTATCGCATATTTCAGGGCAGTTCCTTTTCTGTTCCAGGTTGAGACAACCACAATATGGATATAAGAGTCATTGTTAAAAGTAAACACTGGGCAACTTGTAAAATTTGTTCAGTACCCAGGCTCTTCGGCTCAAAGAACCTCAGTTTCAGATACAGAAGACCAATCAGATAACTATACAAAAGAGCTTCATCTGGCTGCTCCATCTTCTTCTAATGATGCAACAACTTGATATACCAAACACGAGAGGAAGACAGCGGGATGTGTGACCAACATAACATATCTGGGCCACAGCTCCCTGCGAGTGAAATGCTAAAAATGAAACGTGTCTAGGTTTAAATTCATTGTAGCAATGACTGTAACCTACTCATTCGAATAAGATTGGATAGAGACCCAACCAAGGTACAAGGCCACCGAGTGTGAAGTAAATTTAGCTGATGATCAGGAGAAGTCGAAGACGTAAATTAACATTGCTTTCGCAATTGACTAACATCATGAGCAACAAGTCTGGATCCATTAACCAACAAGTCAGATACCAGTTGTATTACCCATGAATAACTTTGTTTGGCCCTTCCTTAAGGTATATTATAAATAAAGTATAGACCCATATCTTCAACATTAATTGCGAAACAGGCCAAACCTATATTGATCACTCTCCATAGTAGAGATGGTGCGTATACCTCCCTCCCTACTTAAGGTATATTTTCATCAAATTCCACGATAGCCCTAGTATAGAAGTTAAAGATTGCAAAAACACAAAAATTCATAAAACATAAATCGCAGCGCCACCTATTGTATAGCTTAAGGTCAATTTCAAAGCAAGTGGCGAAGCGGTTTCAGACAAAACGATTTCTTTGAACATTTGGCTTAAAAGTTACCACACACACGCACACACACATACATGTATATATATATATATATATATATATATATATATATATATATATATATATATATATATGTATATATATCATTAGGCCATGACCCGTTGATGAAATCGTTAGAACCCCCTCATACAGCCCTTCCCTTCCAGGTTGTTGCCGCCATGTGTAAAGAGGATCTGATTAACAGTTTTGGAGAAGTTGTCGACGACAATACCCATGTCAAACACACACACATACACACACACACACACACACACACAAAAGCCCCCCCCTCAAAAAAAAAAAAAAAACGACGGCAGAGCAGAGCACATGCTACGTTTGTTTTTACCTCCATTGTACACTTCGAGTATGGCTTCATTTTTAATGTCACACAAATAAACGACAAATGTTTTTGGTATCCTTGTAAATAAAAAGTGTGAAGGTATGCCTAGTTTGAAACGACTAATACTCTCAAAACAATTACCACTACTTTGATAGAAACTGGAACATGCTCCAGAGCCACAATAATTATAGTTTCTGTATGCCTTGGTCACGAACGTATCTTGTTTACAACCTCGTTCGTAAACTTAACAGGGTTTCAATGAATCCCATTCCCACATTCCCACGAGAGGTATCAAATCTACAGAAAAAGAGTGTAAACGTTGACACGAATTCAATTATGCGATAACATTGTATTCTAAGATGTGATTGGAAATGTGAAATTGCCAGTGTCTCTGTAGTATATACTGTCTATTCGTATCGCCCACATCATACCTAATGGTAAAGCGCTGACAGGGAAAATAAATTTCTTAGGCAGTAAATGATTTCCTCTTGGGAGTGATACGAGACATTGCCGCTTTGAAGGCAATATGAATCTGATCTAGGCAACAACTGGTACATTAATATTGGTGTCTACAATCACTGCCTGTCTCTTTCTCGTTTCACCGCACGATGCTATATTAGGGAAACTAATAACAGTCCTACATTCGTTGTTTCTTAGGAAAAGTTTTGTTTTCTATCGGCTATCAATCACCAACCTGACCGCTATCAATCGTTATGCCCGGCAAAACACAATGTTGATTATCTCGACATTGGCTAATCAATATTTTAATAATTGTATCAGGAAACTACCCCCTTGCACAGGAACCACGTATGAATTGGAGTTAATTCAATGATGGGTCGCCAATTTTTTACAATAAATTAATCGACATACAAATCGTCGAAGCGGTAAAAATGATCGCACGTTCCGCCTGGAGCTGTAGATTTACCGAATATTGCATCATGTTATTTAGATCTGACTCGTAAAGGTTAACTCATCAAACTCAATATTCTATGCCCCTCCAAGATCCTCGCGGCAAACTTATTGTTTTGAATGGATCATCTTCAAATTTGAAACAAAACATGCGCCTATGCCACCAAAATCACCAAGTTTAATGCTATCTTCCTTAGCTTTAATGCCCAAAACGTCATTTCTTTGAAATCGATGGGACAGTTTTATCCCTATAAACATGTGTTAGGGCGTATGCATGTTTTTCATATATTGCCCCGGATGTATGATTCACTTTATTGATCATAAAGAGCAGTGCAATTATGTGAACATTCTCATAGATAGATAGATAGATAGATAGATAGATGGATGGATGGATGGATGGATGGATGGATGGATGGATGGATGGATGGATAGATAGATAGATAGATAGATAGATAGATAGATAGATAGATAGATAGATAGATAGATAGATAGATAGATAGATAGATAGATAGATAGATAGATAGATAGATGATCATTTTTCGGCCTGATTTGTAACCATGGATGATTCCTGGATTCATCACTAATCGAGGGGTTCTCCAGACAGTGAAGTGAACCCGATGCTAATTTTGAAGAGGTTGAAAATATGACTTACTATTGCAATTCGCATAACTTAATAGAAATGCGTTTATTAACTGAAAAGAATGGAGTCATAAAGCTCAATGAAAAGATATGGAATCCACAGCATTGCCACTTAGTGAAATACATGTAGGTTGTGTGACCATTGCATGACATATATGTTCACCACGTTTCTGCACAATCTGAGGGACGGCTTCGGAGAAAAAGAAAAAAATAATAAAACGCACCATAATTTGGAAAAAAAATACAAAAAAAAAAATCGAAGCGCAATGGTAAAAGTTACAATTTAACCTGCACAGCAATCCACTTGGTAGTGGATGGTAGTTGATAACGGTGGCAGCACACAGGGAATAAAGTACATCAATCCACTCAGCTATGTAACTGTGTTTACTCTCACCTTCTAATGGCACTGTGCCTGTGTTTTCTCTGTGCTTTTATGTCCTACTTCACCCAAACACAATCCTCAGGCCTCAATAGGGTTTTAGAAAACAAACAAACAAACAAAAAAACAAGCGCTAAGTGTCCACAAAAAGTGTCCCAATGCTATTTCGGAGCAAGTTGCCAAGTAGTTTTAGATAGCAAAAAAAAAAAAAAAAGGCGTGGCGAAAAATGCGCTTGAAAATACATCAAAAGATCTAAAAGTTACTGGAGCGGCGCCTTTTGATCCAAAAGGACCCCAGCTTGGTAGATCCCCACCAGCTTCGAGAAGGACTCGGCCCACGGTTTTGGAGAAGTCTAAAATGTTAAGTCTAGATCACGGACACATAACCTCAGATAACTGACATGTCGACTGAGTAAAAAAAGTACCATGTCTCAAAATAAGGGAACGCCGCAGTATGGTCTTTTGGGCAAATTTCTTAATTTTTAATGTACATGAATGACATACCTTTGACAGTAAACTGCAAACTCCTTCTTTATGCAGACGACTCAGCCTTGCCAGTCTCTCGATGAGAACCCTCATAATATTGAAGAAATCCTATCTTCGGAACTTCACTCTATCAATGGTTTCATTACAATAAGCTTTCTGTCCATTTTGGGCAAAACATAATTCATTCTGTTTGGCACAAAACCAAAAATTAAGAAAATTCAGTGTATCAAACCTACATGTAATAATCAACTAATTCCTCCTCTTAGGTCAAATGCCTGTAAATGATACTTGATCAGAATGTTTCTGGAGAACTCCATGCAGAGACAGCCCTGAATAAAAACTCCTTCCTAACTCATTTTTTATATCGACAAGGACTAGGTCTGAACACAAGAACCAGGAAACTCTTGTGCTAAGCCCTAGTCCAACCCTACGTCGACTATGTTTGTGCACCTTGGCATAGTTCTTTCTCTTGGAAAACAAAGCAACAATTTCAGATTTGCCAAGTCAAAATGATTCGATTCTTTAACAACACGTAGGCAAGAAAACATATTGGTGTTGATGAAATATCGGAGATGGCATAGCTTGACGTTTCTAAGAGAGTAGACCAAATTAAGCTTACTCACATATTTAAAATAACGAGGGGTACATGGCCGGACTATATGAAGGAAAATCTAGTCCGAACAGGTGACACTCACACGCATTTAACTCGTTGTTGCGTGGATTCCCTGGTCCCAAGCCTTTTTTTTGGGGGGGGGCAGGATTGGATTAACCAGCTACCAAGAGAAGTAAAATCCAGAGTTTCAATTCTTTTCATCAAACCTGCAGTTAAAATTTACCTCAGTAACATAATACATTCGTTAATTTGTATACAATACAATAATAAAGCAGATCTGTAATACTCAGTTATACATCCTTGCCCAATTTTTTGTGCCATCCAGTCTTGGCACTGCCAAGGACGACAATTGAAATAGGTCTTTGAGACTTTATTGTGTTTAAATCCCAGATGTTCGTCTGACAGTTATGATATTTCTGTGATATAGTAAAAATGAGTTCTGTGATGTAGCTATATTTACTTCTGCCAGCCTTCAAGCGCTACATGCACGCAAAAATACTGTTGGACCATGGGTAAACACTGTCTTCAACTTTAACATTTGGAATCGGTTAGGAATGCCAAATAGTTGAAACGGCAGGTCAATTGTTTCAAATGAAGGTTTGCAACTCTGTTACCAGATGGCCCTATGTGTACGTAAACAAAGCGTTCTAGCTTACCCCGAAAAAAATTGAACACCCCGAAATACAAACTTGTAGTTTCTTTTGGATAAATAATTGTTATCCACCTTCGTAAAACAAAAACAAAACAAAAAAAACAAAAAACAAAAAAAACCGAAAACAAAAAAACAAACAAACAAACAAACACAAAAAACAAACAAACAAAAAAACCACCCCCACCCCCAAAAATGGTTGATTATAAATTGCTTCATGGAGCCGTGGTTAGTGCAGACACTAACACTGGTCAAAGATTAAAATGCTGCCATCTGATTGGCTATGACCCGATGCCCATGATGGAATTGTAAACAAACACCAGTTTTCAATGGAGCCAATATGGAATATCTGATTATTGAGACGACTGGTCACAAATGTACGCTTTCTCATTTTTTTCAATCAGTTGTAGCAATGGTGACGATTGAATCCTCAGATCCTTTGATAAATACAGGTACGGTTGATTCCAACTTGCATAACAGTTCTTGGACTGACGGTACTGGTTTAATTGGGAATTCCTAAACACTTGTAACAGATTGTAACTGAACCCATTAGTACTGGGTGTTGTGTTTGAACTTTGTGCTTTGTAATTAGTTGTCTGCTAAATATCCCACCTATAGCTAGATGTAACTATGGGCGTCTCTTTGTGTCAACTACTGTCGAACTTAGGAAGAACATTGCACAAGAAAAATATGTGGAATTACCCTAAGGTAGAGAATGACAAAGTACATAAACACTCGTCGTCTGCCCCATAGGATGCTTTTTTCATGAATGATGATGTGAACAATGTTTGTAAAAAAATGTCAAATGTTTTGAGCGATGTCTCTTATGAATGTATATTCCCACAGGAAAGTCATAGTAGAGACCTCCTGAGAGATTTTCATGACAGATCAACTTAAGCAGCACCTAAACGTTAAAAATAAGGCGTATAGTAAGACAAAGAAAAATGGTTATTTAAAAAATAATAATTTCAATGTCTAAGAAATAAGGTTGGAGGCATAGTAAGGGAAGCTAAACGAGATTATGAAACAGAAGGTTAATGATATTTCAAGCGGCAAAGGCACTGAAAATAAAAAGTGTTGGTCAACGCTAACACAGGTTCGTACATGAAACACTAAAAGCCCTGAAACATCTTTAATTGAAAATCGGACTGTTATTAGGGACCCTGTTGATAAAGCCAACACTCTCAATACATATCCGGCATTTCAATGTGTACACGATGATCTTTCCTCACCTTTTCCTGATGTGACCGTAAACACGAATCAAATGCTCCAAACATAGCATTGATGAACAGAAAGTGGTAAATTTGTTATCTAAATCGAATGTAAGTAAAACAGGTGGGGCGGACAAAGTTTCAAATGACGTTTTGAGAGCTTCTGCCCCATATATGTATGTATGTATGTATGTATATATACATATATATATATATATATATATATATATATATATATATATATATATATATATATATTTATATATATATATTTATATATATATATATATATATATATATATATATATATATATATGTGTGTGTGTGTGTGTGTGTGTGTGTGTGTGTGTGTGTGTGTGATATTTAATTTGTCATGAAATTATTCTACTTTTCGAGACTTATAGAAGTACATAATGCGCCTCTGTTCAAAATCGATGAGGGCTACCGTTGTAGAAATTACAGATCACTCTCTTTATTATGCGTTTTGTCAAAGGTTTTTGAAATATGTGGATTGAGGAGCATAAATGAGTTTTTTACTATTACTACTTTATTAACATACCACGCAATACATGGTTAAAAAACTTGATATTACAATATACCGACTGCTCAACATAGTTAATGAAATATTTCAAGCTTTAAACAGATGGAAAGAACACCATAATATTATAATATTCAGTATTTATTGATATTTATATACATTTCCGAAACATATGATATAGTTTGGCACAGGCGGCTACTTCTAAAACTGTGCAACCATGGAATTTGCGAACCTTGTAAACTTGGATAAAATCTTATTAAGTTTGAGAGAGTTGTAACTGAAGGCATATATTCTAGATGGATGAATACTGACTCTGGTTTTCATCAGGGGAGTGTCTTGAGCCCCTCACTCTTTCTCATACTTATTAATAACTAGTTGAAGATTTAACTTGTGAAGCCTTTCTGTTTGCTGCCGACACATAATATTTGAAAACTGACAAAACACCAAAGAAAGGAATTATTTAGTTTAATCATAATTTGGGTATAGTAGAAGAATTGTGTACAAATGGATGGTGGATTTCAACAGCAGGAAAACAGAAGCAATTACTGTGTATTTTTTTAACATAGTAAGCCTGTTCATGGACCCCCGATATATATGGATGAACAGTTTGTTTAAATTAAAAAGTGCATTTGACTACGCCAACGCCAAATACAACACTCTATGACTCAGAGTCAACATAACAGTCATTGTTTCGTTGAAGCAGCATAAGGTGCTCTTGCTTGAAATTGATCGTCTTTAATCGTCATTGAGGCTGAGATTATATGCACGGCCAACAAAGAAAGGTTCAAGTTAATCTTTTGCTAGGTAAACATGTGTATCATCCCTCGAATTCTACCATCAATACGATTATAATGAATTTCTTGTACATGTGACATAAACCCGTAGATTTTTTTTCCAAATATACAGTGCAAGTAGTACACCAGCAAAATTACAGCCCATGATTAATCTTTACAATACTATTGAACAAAACAATTTATATTCCCTCCGATAATGGTATACTTTTTCCATGTGTTAAGGATTGTACAAATAGCCGAGAGGCAAACGCAACGTTTTATCAGCTAAAAATATTAGACGTAAGCACGAACTAACACATAGGCCAGTAAATATGGAAACAGCACCAGCAATATTGTAAGTCAGATGGTGTAAATGAACCATGGGTAGGAGAATGTTGGGAGGGGGGGTGTACAATTTGGAGAATTGTGTATATGACCGTTTACATACTTATGTTTCTGATCCTTATGGCCCACAGACCAGACCTGTTTCCATAGTGGTAATAAAAATAATTTGCTGGTGTTCTGCCTATCTGGCAGCAAATGTACTGTAAACCAAAATGAAATATATCAATCAGACAAGGACGACACGGGCACCATAAAGCCATGATACAAATACCAGTAACATGGTAACAGGGAGGAGCGGTGGTGTTGGAACTCGCATATGAGATCTGGATACCTTCCGGGTCTTATCCGCCTACGACAAGCTACGTAACATGTCTTTTTTCACAGAAAGACTAGTAATATGCCAAAAGAAAGAGACAAGTATTGATACAAACGAACAGGAGGTGAAAAACGAGCCCATGCTCACAAGAGGCACTGCAGAACAACTTAATTTACTGTTGCCCAATATACACAAGGTATTCCTTTCAAACACTGGTTGCCAATCCTAGTTTCTGATCCTGCATTGGAGATGATAGAAGATGAAAATATGTACGGTTGTTGTTGGAAACAGACTTTCCAAAGTTGGACTACGTGGTCCATTTCGTTCCTGCAGAGAGCGTTTGCTGTACACAATGCAATATGCCAGAGAAAAATGTCCGTATAGAGCAAAACAACCCTGTTGACGCATTGTAAGCCTTTGAGCCGTCACCAAGATGCAGTCAGAAATGAAGACGAGTGTCTTTGTGCTGTGTGGTCGCAATGCATCTCACTAAGGGCGTTTCTTCATTGCAACAGATAGTAATCTGGTAATATGTATACAAAAATGCATACAATTTCTGTTTGCCTAACTGTGCATGTACCCACTACTCTACAAAGAGAGGCTTCGTCGCCTCTCCTTCAAACGTCAACTCCAAAATTTTATGACTCGCTTGTTAGTGCGTTATACTTATCAAACGCCTCTTCTCTCTGTCTGTCTGTCTGTCTCTCTCTCTCTCTCTCTCTCTCTCTCTCTCTCTCTCTCTCTCTCTCACACACACACACACACATACACTCAGCGGAACAAAAGTAGGCTGTGACCGACAACACTTCTTAGTTTTGGCAAAAACATAACTCCACTACAGTGTAAACACCATCATCATCGATCGGTTCTTGACAAAACATGTAGTTTGTTGCCATGGAAGTCAGATACAAGCTCACGAAACGCCAAATTTGATTGGCTGTATTTTAAATGCACCTAGAATTGAAGAGGAATTGAAGACTCGTATCATAAAAGAGACCCTCAGCTGGGGGATTATTTATGCAGAATTGATTAAATACGGCACAAGAGTTTTGCTGCAGTCTTTGCTGGACTTGATATAATAGTGTGCTACAAGTTGGGGTCTGGCAACTGTCCGAGATGAAGGAAACATCAACGATCTGTACATGAACGGAGAGCAAAATAAACTTCACAATTAACACACAAAGTATTCGTGTCACTATGGAAACTATTTGAATCAGTATTCAGTATTTATCCTGACGCCCTGACGCCCACATATTCTGCACTTTTTTGCGCTAAAATTACAGGAAATAACCCAATATGGTGAATGTGATGTGCTTTTTGCACATACACATGTAACATAATTTGCAATGTGGTATAGGCGATTATTCAAGAGCATTGCACTCGGAGTATGGTAGGGAAAGTTGTGCACTAAGATATAATGGGAGGCTCCGTTATACGTATGAAGTGATAAATATCGAGCTGATTTCCCTGCGGTATATTCAACATTGGACAAACAAAAAGTATCCTGTATTATTTCTATTATTACATACGGCGTTTTGTCCGATTCTTTATTATTTTCCTTTTACGGGGTTTACGTTTCTTCCCTTGCTTCCGCACTTTGTCCGCCATTTTCCAACCACCTTACAACCTTCAAGCTCTTAATTTGGCATGATGGTAGCTTTATGAAGGAAATTGTGCTTTTCTATATGAAACATTTTGGTATTAGAAATTTTGCAAGTTGGATGCAATAAAAAATTTTAATACCATGTATCCTTAAAGCTTATAATGGATAAACTCGAAAGTTTTAAATGGGTGCTTTTCAAAACTTGCAACTAAGGACTACATGACCTTAGATCTCAGCTTTAAGTTTAGTTTATTGTTCACATTAAACAGAAATGGTGAATACGTCCATAGCCATAAAATAGATATGTCATTCCACTTCAGTTCTTAAGTTTGTGAGGCAGGCATATCTAGCGACTAGACAGCAAATGTTGCAACATTTAAAATTATACTAATTTGGGGTATTTAAAAACTGGAATGTTGCAAAATATTAGAATAATTTATAACCATTTAATACCCTTTAAAATTCCAAATGCTGCTAAGTAGCACTGCAGCTTTTACCTCAATATGCACAGGATGCGCCTTTGTCAGACACATAAACTGCCATTTTTGGAGGACATATGTAGCTAAAATAGATAAAAAGATATTAAATTAATATCGAATTATATTAATATGGTGATATCACCACAAGTTGAAGTAGTTTAAATCTTTGATAGCTTCAAAACTATGACACGTTTGAGGAATGTTAAACTGCAACCTATTTTAGGACATCAGGAGTTCCCGTTTAACAGATTGTTGTACATTTGTGTCTCGCGCATGAAGACATATTCAATAAACGCGACGTGGGACAACCCTGGCAGACTACGCAACCAACCGATAAAGAACCGAATTGCAAAATCCATTAAAAATCGGATATTCACTATAACACCATTTCGTGAAAATGTTTGGTTGACCCTTCCACAAGAAACATTTCCACCAATTTTCAGCATAATCTGAGTGACGGTGTTGGAAAAGAAGTCGAAAATAGCAAAAGCACACTTTTTGCATAACAAATATTTGAAAACTCTTAGCGCCACTTGTTGAACAGTTAAAGTTTCGAGGTCCCTAGAAGTTCCCTTAAGAAATTTTATATCAATTGGCGAGGCAGTTTCGTAGAAGATTTTTTTTTTTAAAGATTTGGCAAAAAAAAAAAAAAATCACTGGAGCGTGACAAGTTGAACAACTTGGTAGAGACCTACACAAGGTACATTCCCAGTACGTTAAAAGTGAGCCTTGCCAATGGTTTTGGAGAAGAAGTCGAAAACATGAATAAGCAATAGATTGCCCTTCGACGTACATGGTGATCAATAGGAAAGGTGCATTTGCCGATAAGCACCCCAAAATTTATTAAAAATCAGGGCGCTCACAGCAACGCCATATTGGGAACACCTTTCTTTGGCCCTTTTACAAGAAACAATTCCACCAAGTTTCAGCATTATCTGAGCGACAGTTTTGGAAAAGAAGTCGGACATATCAAAAACACGCTGTTTACATAAAAAGAATTTAAAAATCACAGTGCCACCTGTTGAACAAATAAGATCCCAGGGTCCCCATAAGTCACCCTGACCAATTTCGTAGCAATGGCCAAGCGGCTTTGGAGAAGATGTTTTTTTACGTTTTGGCCAAAAAAGAGGGCTGTGTGAAAAGTTCATGCTCTGCCGAACTAAGCTTGTTCGCAAAATCAAAGTTGCAACTGAATAAACCTGTGTTCAGCTTTAGCTGAGTGCATATGACATTAACTAGTATTCTAAGATTTGCATAAATAATCCCAAAATATAACCTTGCCCTTATAGAAGACTAAAATTAATTGTAATGTGAATGCTCTAACTTAAAATGTTCTTGACATATTATACAGAAAGCAAAATCTACTTTAATATGCCCTTCAATCCAAAAACACTGAAGCATGACAAATTGAACAGACATAAAGACACATCTAATGTACACCGCCACCAAGTTTGAATTGAATCTGGCAAACAGTTTCGCAAATGAAGTCAAAACAATGAATTAACATTAGATAGAATGTCAACTGACGTATATTGTAGTCAATAGGAAAGGTGCATTTAACGGTCAGTGGTTGAATTGATAAAAGCGTTAAAAATTAGGAAACCACAGCAGCGCCACCCATTGAACAGGTTTGCTTGACCCTTTCACAAGAAACGTTTTCATCGAGTTTCACTTTGATTTGAGTTCTGGAGAAGAAGTCAAAAATAGCGACAACACACAGAAATTCATAAAAAATTAAAACATTGCAGCTCCACCTGGTGAACAAATTAAGAACTAGGAGTCCCTAGAAGTGTGCTTGTGTGATATCAAAGCAATTAGGTGGGCGGTTTCCTAGGGAAAGATTTTTTAAGATTCTACCAAAAAGAGAACAAAAATGTTGATAAAA
The DNA here is from genome assembly GCA_964020975.1 of Hermodice carunculata. NCBI lineage: Eukaryota > Metazoa > Annelida > Polychaeta > Eunicida > Amphinomidae > Hermodice > Hermodice carunculata. The sequence continues at coordinate 69,798,967 of OZ026612.1, read as the reverse complement.
AATAAGAAACACTGGAGCGTGTCCATTTGAACAAACTTGGTACAGACGCACATAAGGCAGATCCCCACTAAGTATGACATGGATCTAGCCAACGGTTTTCGAGAAGCGAAAATGAAAATTGTTGACGACAGACGGACGACGACGGACAGAGGACCTACGATAAGCCCAGCTGAGTGACCAGTCAGCTGAGCTAAATATGATTTCAGTAAATCTATATATTGACAGAACAAAATTTAAAGAATCTCGCCAGTTTCTCCCATGATATTTTGGCTAAGGCAGTCAAATTATCATTTTTATAATGGTTTAAAAAGTGTATATTAAATTTGTGTCGCCACGTATCAAATATAGCAGACTACAGTCTCATATAAACTGCTTTACGTCACCCAGTAAGAATACATTCGCATGTTTGCTTGAAACAGCCAGCAACTGACAACCGTAGAGAGGCACACAACTATTTTTAATCTTTGGTGCGGTACTCTCATATCTTATTGATCTTATTCATTGTGCGCGGAAAGTTTCAATGCCTTCCAACAAACGGCGGGTATTGAATGGCATCTCATGACTAGCTGTACCCAAGATGAAGATAATGATTTTTTAGAACAAAAATGTGTTCATCTGTTTACTATCGACAGGGAACCCATTTAAATAGGCCCGGTATATAAATGTATGGAAATTGCTTTCTACTCCAGCGACAGGAGTGTGTTTTCAGCCCGTTTCTAACCCAGTGGACAATTCTATTGTGCAACTGCGCCAATACATATCACAGGTCTTTTGGAAAAATCATCCTTGTTCTAGATCTTAAATAGCCTGACTCATTCTCATTCCTTATATTTTATTTTTGTTCAAACATGCATATAAAATGAAGTCTGATGGTAAAAGGTGGGATGTCGCGAGTTCACTAAAGCGCTTTATTAACAGGTCTCGCGTCCAAACACAGGGATCAGCATCAGCAACATACTCTGATGAAGGCATATTTCCTTTGGCAGTAAGACGAAAGGTGTGGGTTACATTGTTCTGGTTACATACAGTATCTCAAAATACATGAGGTCAATGTTGAAAAATGTGTCCACGAGACGCTTTTGGATTCATATTGCAAAGATCACAATAACAGGGGCTTGGACATGACACGTATGCTTAAAGAATCCGGCTTGGATTATACGACGGAGTGTTCTTCTAATTCTAATGAACGGAGAGGGTCTCTATAACTGCCAGAAATAGTATCAAATGGATTGATTCTTTAAACAATGTTGAAAAATGTATGTGGTTAATGTTGTTAAATTTACCTTTGCTATTTTGACTTTAGGGAATTTATGCCGTCTTGCTTCTTAAATGCATGTAGAAAGCTTGTTATATGTCATATCAGCCTCGTGGACGCAGGAATGTGGCCACTGAGCTCTATTTAAGTAATTAAATTCTACACGCGTGTTCATTTTGCGTATTTTTGTATTGAGCAGTTTTGTATTGTACGCATTTGCATTGTAAGTGCGCACTCTTTCAGTTGTTTCTTGTTTCAATATGTATTCAAATTGTACAAAATATTCTATCCTTCAATTTTTTTTCAACAACATGACTGCTGCTACATGTACCAATGATATCACTACTACCACCCCAACGATGTCCCTAAGACACACAGAATGATTACTGAGTGAAGGCGCTTTGCTTTTTCTGATGACTTGGTGCTGGAAATATATTGTTTGTACTTTTGTTCTGACCTAACGTGTTCGACAGAACTGTCTGAACATACAGTAGTGCGAGGAAGAATCTAATTTTATGTGATGATCATGTTGACAACAAGGGTATCATATACAGAAGGCTTTTGACGTCTTTAAGAATTACAAGTGCATCTCCATTTGACTGGTTGACGGGGAGGAAGAATCTATGACTTAGTTTGTATTTGCTTGCGTACTGCAAGGTGTCGACTGCAAAATTATCTGCTTTTACGTTGTTTTAGACTGGTGTGATTTAACATTACTTCATGTTAAGGTTACTACCTTGATCTTCGTGTTCAAAACGATCATTTGTGATAAAATGCAGCTGACGATTCGCTCATAGCCTCCCATAAAGCCTGGCAGGAGGATTACTTGCTGGCTCCTGACCTTGAACCTAAACTGGGTTGTCTTTAATTAATTTAATTTAAACATATTTATTTATTCTGGATCACCTAATAGTATACATCGAGATACTAAAAAACAGGCTCTCCAGACAAAAACAGGCTCTCCATTATTCAAAGTACCCATGCCTTTGATTAAAATCTGCATGGACCAGGCACAACCATATCACAAGAACTTATCGGGTAGCAACATATACACGAAGTACGTTTCAGGTAACGATTCTTACATTTTTGTGCTTTTCATTAGCAGTGAATTCTGTGTAAGGAATCAGTGGTCAACGACCTAGCCCATGTCTCAGATACTGAGGGCAAATTTATAGGATCAAAAGTAAAAATTTGCACTGCCATAATCAAAGAAATAATGCAAGCACATCATTCAGTAGCATACTACCTCCTGCATGCGTACCGAGGCAGTTATTGACTAATCCCTGGTATTGCGAACACGAGAAGCCATCAGAAAGTTGTGATCTAACACATTTTGTAAGAGGCCGGAGACGATGATGATACCTCAAGATGTATATCACTAGTTTCCTGTCCAACCTATTACTGCAGCCCCATCATAAAAAAACCCACTATTTTCTTGCATAGGCTTTCGGGTCACAGATGTCTATCGCTGTGATTTATTATGGGCTTCTCAGATGATCAGAAAAAACATGTATCTTGTTGGTAAATTTCCCAGGTAAATACAAACGATTGAAGGCGAGTATTCATAAAACCCGGGCTTTTAATCTTTAACTGAACCATATTTGCACTTTCAAGCGACAGGATCTTCGTACACGATCACTGTTGAACCGTGCGTGGTTTTTAGTCCAGTTTCTCCACATATATGTACACCGAGAAAAGCCCTTAATTTTACTGAAACATATTGTGTGATGTATAAAGGAATTTCCGTTGTATCTTAAGATGGAAAACTGATTGATGTTTAAGTGCCTATGTATGTAATTATATCATATCCAACAAACATCACACAACAAGGAAAGACAGGACAAACGTCAAATAAACTTAAACAAATGTGTTTATATAAATTCACATGGCAACTGAATCTCTGGAAAAGCGTTACATGTTACGCTAGCTATAATATGTTGTGGTAATTTCCTTAAAAAGTAGATTTTCTTCACAGTGCACTCTAATTCTGCTTCACCGCTTCATCGGCAGCTCAGCTCATCAATGTATAAGAATGTATAATGTGTTCGAATTTATTCTCTGCTTTAATGTCTACTTCCAGTCAGTAAAATTTAAAACTAATTGATGTGCCTCTTCGTTACCTTCGGGTCTGTAATCGAAACATGTTGAGTCAATGTTAGGGCGCCCAGGGCAAGTAATGACCCCATCAAAGCCAAAAAAAAAAAAAAAAAAAAAAAAAAAACAGAAAAAAGACTGATTGCAAAGCAACACATGCTTTAGAGAAAAATATCTATTGGCTTACCTGTAGTGAGAAGAGAAAAGAGCAACGACCACCAAAGGTAGAAGGAACCCAACGTCATTGTTTAGCACATCCCAACAATTGTGAAAATCCACGAAACAACATCAAGTTTAAGCCACGTGCCGCTAAACAACGGCCACAGTGCAGTAAAGACACCGCGTCCGTGAGCCACCACGACCGATAACCCAATGAACGTAAAGCAGATCCTCGCGCCTAATGTATTCCCAGGAATGTGTCATTTTCCACGTGGGGAAATCCACAACAGCAGCGACCGATATTACGTTATGGCATGCCTTATTCATTAGAGCCATTCTGCATATAGGGATTCCCAGCGTAATGAGCGAACACGTGAGATTGGATGACAGATTTTGTACTTTGTTATTTCATTTGCTGTCTATAATTTTGGATCCATCTGACGAAGACACGTGCAATGTAATCATTTTTATCCTAGGTTTTAGCCACAGAGTGGCACGTTAGCTCCATGTAGTAAGTTTGGACATTGGCCAGAGGATCTGAAAGTTTATCGTCAGACACACAAATCTAGCGCACAGGTCCTACAGTAGGACTACATTAAGAGAGAGAGAAAGAGAGAGAGAGAGAGAGAGAGAGAGAGAGAGAGAGAGAGAGAGAGAGAGAGAGAGAGAGAGAGAGACTTCATTTAATAATCCTTGAATACGTATAATTGTATGGTATTATTTTCGCATTTCCCCCCCCCCCCAAAAAAAAAGGAAGGTATGAGTATGCAATTACGCGTGGCCAACTTTAATCTTATTATGTTTCGATGGTTCGACCGCTCTGGCTGGATGTTTCAAACAAGATTCTGGTTATGGACACTCGTCCGGTGTGAGCTTTATCAGTCGTTTTCCAAAGCAACAGTTGTTGACCTGTGAAGGTACTTCCAATCAGAAGAATATCGCACAAAGAGCTTCTCAAGATTATGCCATCATTGAGGTGACTGAGAGTGTTGGTCACCTTTTGGCAATTTGCTACATTTGATTTACCATGCCGTGGCACAACCATTATTTCAACGACAGGACACACACTGCTTGCAGAATTTTCATATGCGTATATACCGACCACATAACCGTAGTGTATGAGAACTGAGCAACATCATGATTTCAGGCATTATCTGTGTATGCCCCGAATGAATGTGATTGTGTTTCGTTTTCAATAAAAGAAGGGAACAACTGCTTGCAATATCCCAGTTTTGATACAAATTTATGTTATCTTGTTTTGCAGTGCGGAAAGTTAGCTGACGGATGTTTCCGAACTAAATATCAAATTGATGTGTAGTCGGCAGTTTTCCATCACACATAAATTTTGTAAATGAACCGAGAACTCTATGATTATCTATATACGCATACATCTGTCATAAAAGATCATTTGATAAGCTCAATTTGATTTCTTTATTATTGAGCTTCTGCACTTTACGTATGTCACTGATTAAGTAAGACATGACCCACCCTTAAGAATAGATGTGGGTGTGTCTGGATGTTTCCCTCATTTAAACATATGAAACATGGTTTCTCTAAACAATGGTTCAAGCAATGTATGGTTTCATGGTTATTATCCATTTGGCAAAAACTGGGTCGCAGGTCTTTACTTCGGCAGTGCTGTACTACTGGCTCAAAACAACTGCATTCTTCATTTAACTATTTTATCACTGAAGGGTAGTTTCATTTATATCATTTTTATTCTTTTTGTGGGGTGTTTTCTTCGACCTTATTATTTTTAACTATGCTAGTCACAGCCGATCCAATTTTCGATGCCATGTCATAATAGAGGGCCTGCTAGTAAATTCATCCACATATCCTGAGCAATTGAAAAATCAATGCACTACACGAGCCCACATATCAAAGCTGTCACTACTAATGATTTCCACCTGTAATTTTGAAAATCCATATATATATATATATATATATATATATATATATATATATATATATATATATATATATATATATATATATATATATATATATATATATATATATATAGATAGATAGATAGATAGATAGATAGATGGATGGATGGATACACGGACGGACGGACAGACAGACAGAAAGACAGATTGAGGGCCGGACGGACGGATAGATAGATAGATAGATAGATAGATAGATAGATAGATAGATAGATAGATAGATAGATAGATAGATAGATAGATAGATAGATAGATAGATAGATAGATAGATAGATAGATAGATAGATAGATAGATAGATAGATAGATAGATAGATAGATAGACACTGTTCAGATATTCCAGCTTTAAAGGCGTCAGGGAGCTTAGCTCTGAACAAAATTGATAATGGACAAAACCTTGGATGTGCAGTTTAGATGACACATCTACGCTTAATAGTTTTGAAGATAGATATTCAACATTTAAATTTTTCAAGTCCCCCTAATAGGTATAAATCCAAATTTTACAACTTTTGTTTGCCGTTCACTTAGAGCACAAGCTTTTGTATTGAAATCGGAATGGCACCTCAACCAATAACAGTTTTGATATGGTGGCACAAAAGTGCCAACTAAAATATTTTTCTCTCTCCATGAAAATGCGAAGGCGAAAATAAGAAAACAGAACAGTATGGTTTCTTATTTTCTTGTTTTCGCCTTCGCATTTTTATGGAGAGAGAAAAATATTTTAGTTGGCACTTTTGTGCCACCATAAGGACAAAGAGGAACAACTCACAGGAAAAAGGTGTAAGCAAACAGACAAAAAAAACAAAACATAACAAAAAACAAGAAAACAAAAGAAACAGAAACAAAGCAAAACAAAAAACAAAAACAAAAAACAAAAAACAAAAAACAAAAACAAAAACACGCACACAAAACCCCCCACAAAAACTTGAACCCAGACACTTGACCAAGTGACCTGTTTTGACTACAATACATGTGGTTTCATCCTCATTCATTTGTCTGAGACTTCAGACAATACAATCGCAATTTCAGGAATCTGGGGGCCCGATTTAAACTGTTTACGGATATACATGTATCACTGTGACTTCTATATATGACTGAGTAGTACAGTCTTACTATCTGGCATGTATATTGGGTCCGACATATGTTCATGTCAGCTGTTATCATACACTACAAAAGTGCAAGCAAATTTTACCCTGGGGATGAATAATACACGGATATATGTTGGCCCAGTTGACCAGTTATAATTTTATTTTGTATGGTGCCATCATTCTATCAGAGGTGTCATCTAAGTAAAGCATATCTATGTACCTTAGTCCTCTTATGTGCTTGTGTAATTTTCATGAAACGAAGCCAAACAAAGAGTATTACCTTACAAATACATCGCACATCATTTTGACAAAGATATTTGATATGATGGCGAACCAGTATAAAACATCCATGGGTTGAGATATATATGTGTGTGAATCCTATGAGACAAAGTATATGTTATCAAGCTTCTTATTAGCAGAGCCACGTGATGGGTAAACAAATCCAGCCTCAATGTTTGACTGCTGGATGTACACAGGAAGTACAGTCGCATGCAATTTACATTCCCAAGCATCATCTATTGCTCACACATCTGGGACCTATCAGTTAAACCTTTGATTTTCCCTTGTAGCCGATCACATTTATATGGAAGTTTATTGTGCATACGTAGTGTTAATTACGGGGTTGTTGGCCGCAATAGTTACACTTTAAACGGTAAACTGGTGCTCAGAGGTGAATTTTTAAATGTGGCCGTCAAGTTACAATTGATGCCTCCAAATTTCACCTTGCTACCTGACTTTGTAATTGCAGAAATTCTAACATGGCTATCTTTGTATGTTAGCACACCAGAACAAAATAAATTTACACCTATGGTGTACAATGGGATATTATGCCGGGGGTTGATGTATTCACTGAAAAACGAGATCTTTTAAAAAACATTTCGATCAGAAAATAGAACTAGTGACCTTTAATTAGTATGTCGGCACAATTGATCAACCAGGAATATGTTGCAATTACATAAGTGATTTCCAAGTAAAAATGTGCTCAAATATATCGCTTCACCTTGCATGTTTCCAAAAAACCAAAATACGGCCTAAATGGTCAAGCTTGAAGATCGAAACTGAGCGAAGTAGCAAGTTCATAACAATGACCATAATTTTATTTGATGATGGCATTGGGTTAGGGAAACAGGAATAACAACAAGCACTTTCATCAAAAATATTTGTTTTATGACAGCAGCACAAAGACATATTCTTGCATCTAAAAAACTTTATCTTTAGGGGTAGGAGGTACAATAGGGTCATTAAAGCTTCACTCACCAGCGTTTTTGTGTCCAAAAATATTTTAAATGCCACAAACAGAAACCATTTACACCATGCAAATAAAAAAGAAAAGAAACGATATCAAAATGAAAAAATGATGTTTATTTGTGTTTTGGGATCGCAAGCGGAAAATTTCAAAAATGGCATTAAAAATCCAGGGTGGCATAACATTGTAAATGATCGATATTCCAAGAACAGAAGCAGTTAGGAGATTCTTTTTCCCACAGACAAACTTGTATGTGATAGTGCATTATACATGGACAATTACCTAAGTCTTGTTAAAATAAGAGGTCGCCTTTAGGTTGCACCCCTAAATTGACCACAGATGGCAGCACAAAGGTATAATGTTGAATGACCAGCACTGCAGGATTTGGCTTGCCCAGAGTGGTGGAATCAGTGGTTGGCTGAAATTCATTAGATATATATTTTAAAGTCAGATTTTGGCATCATAAAATATAATGACTGGAATAATTAATTTGGGGCATATTTTGTCCCAGGGAGTCGAAAGTTTGAAAGTAATATTGCGTGCGGACAGTTGAAAATCCAACGTGACCGCCTTCAGATGGGACAAAGTCAAAAGTTTGATGTTCATTACATATGTTAAGGTTTCTTATTTTGTAAGTCAGACTTGAACTTAATTGGTGAGCATAGTTTTCCTTAAAGTTAAACCTTTCAATTTCAGATACTCCAGGATGAGTTATAATGGCCGCCTTTCGGGAAATTAAATTTAGTGGTTCCACCTTTAGCGACATGCAAGCACGTCGAACTCCTCTCGAGTAAATGATGAGAAACCGTTGCTCCATTGACTCCTGTGTCAGAGTCAGCCAAACATGCACATAGCTGGCAATGAAGGTAGGCGCAATATTGACCCAATTATGCCAAGGATGGCTTAACATTGGGCCAATGTCAGACCAACTCTTAGAGCCAACACTTCTAATTATTAAAAGGTGGAAGTCATATAGGTCTGCTCTGCTCAAGTATGCTGCTTTTCCTGCAGATCTGCCAAATTTTTTATCGAGGTTGCCACCATATGAATTTTAAAGTACCAGTGACTAATTAAGCAAATAAACAATACTCTGCACAGAGCTAAGATAGGAATATTTCACCCATGGATTTCGCCAAAAGGACAACAGGTTGGACAGTTTTGACATCACTTTGGCATACTTGTCACTGTGCCTGTCATTGTCCTTGTGCATCAGCGCCAGACGACCACACATGCTCATCATCGTGACTGCACTTCCGGTGTTAACACACCAGTGTGTGGGCAATCAACATACAAGACTTGTTGGTCTTACAAGCTTTGACAAATGAGACTGGGTCGGTGCATTTGCGGGTTCACCTGTGTTGACATTGTGCTCAGTCCTCCAATGAACCTGAGTCCTTCACTAGCCTCACTTGTCTGTGGTGATATCCATCCTTGCCGTTAGCCAGGGAAGTCCGTGTGGCAGTTGCGCTCCCGAGGGGGGGGGGGGGGGGGGGGGCACATACTCAACATCAAGGTGGGTGTGTGCCTCGGACATTTTTATACAATACCCTATCTTTATCTTAATCCTACAGCAGATGTAAAAAGGTACCCTTTCTTAATCCTGTAATGTGTTGAAAGGAGTGCTGCATTGGTGCATCCTAATTGTTACCCCTATCCTTATCCAGCTGTGTACATTTTGGGGGCCTTTTCTTATCCTGGGAGTAATGAAAACAGCGCCTTTCCCGCGGCACATTCCCAGTACAATCCTACATGGAAGTAACCCCCCCCCCCCCCAACCGGGTTGCGCTAAGCCTGTCTGAAAAAAAAAAAAACAACAAACAAACAAACAAAAAAAAAAAAAAGGACAAGCAAAGTCTGCGATGTGTGTGACAATTGGTATCACTATGCATTAACATGGACCTAGCTATATATAATCGGTTCAGCCGATTGGTATTGAGATCTCTGTCATCTGAAATACTTACCTGTCATATCCGACTCCTACTTTGATGGCACACATAGTGATAATCTGTTAACTACGTACCTTAACCTGCGATATCTTTATTCCTGATACAGTTTGTCCAAGGAGACTTGCAACAATAGATGGTCAATGTACATGTGTATACTAAACGAGACCTGCGGTTTCAAGATTGCCGATATCAACACTGGTAATGGAGGTCTTCTGTTTCATTTATGTGTAATAAAGTGAATTTTACATACACTGTATTAACAAGCTAGATATTTTGGTCATCAGTGAGTCATGGCTAAACGCAGACATTGAAAATTGATTGGATATGAAATGACCAGAAATAACAAAAAAATGGGGAATTTACTGCTCACAATGAGTGGTCTTGTATATTAAAGACTCTATTCTATGTAACTTAAGACCACACCTAGATAGTGACCTGCTACTGACAAGACGTGTTCAAGTAAACCGACCCAACTGCAAACCCCTGTTGGTTTCTGCACAATATCAACATGTCAAATCATTCGTAAATTTCTACACAAACATAAAATCCGAATTCAATAAACTGGATTCAGCACAATTTGACAGTGTAATATTAGGTGATTTGAACATTAATTACACCCACCTAAATGAGAATAACTCCAAAGCTAAGAGACGTAACAAATTAGCAGCAGATTTATGGTTATGAACAAACCATCAAAGTCTACATTAGAATTACTGATGCTTTCGCAACAACAATTGACTTGTGTTTCTCAAATTTTGTCCAATCAGTCAGTTTTCACTGGTATAGCAGTTGTATTAGTAGCTTATCACTTGATGAATTTTCTGATTCTCCCGAAAAAAGACTGGTGCAAATAAACACCGATATGTTACATGCAGGAATTCCAAGAAATTTGACACAAAAAACTGCGATGAACTTGAAAAACTTCTGTGGAATTTTGCTAACACCTTTGATGACTTTAATGCCAGATGGGACATACGGAAGCTGTTCTTTACCGCAATTACTGAAGAAATATGTGTCATGAAAACATTCCGTCCAGGGAAAGAAACTTGCCCTTGGCATACGGAAGAATTCGAATTACTTAAACTTACGTGACCAGTACATAAATCGGACTATTTTAGCAAATAAACCAGAGGATTGAGCCAGATGGAAAAAAATGTAAGAATAAACCACAGCCATGTGCAGAATGGCTAAATCTGATAAATACATATATGCCATTTAAAAAGGAAAAAGGTTATTCAAGACTCTAAGACCTCTTCTCTTCATGTGTAAATCTGAGGGCATACAAGTCCTTGAAATGAAGGGCTGTATGGTGACCGTTTTTCTGAAAATTGCAAATGGGTTTAACACATTTTTTACCAGTGTTGGTGTTAAATGTGCTGCATCCACCCCACCCTGCCCATAAAACTGCCATCGAATACCTCTTGTCATTCATTCCTTGGATGAACATAATATTTACCTTAAAAAAGTAGGAATAGATGAAATCACCATTCTCCCACTTGGTTTATCTGAAAATAAAGCAACAAGCCTTAACACCTATTAAGCTAAACTTCTTACGTTAACAGCACATAGTATTGCTCCCAGCCAGACCAAACTATTCAATTACTCTCTGGATTCAGGCCAGTTTCCTAAAAACTGGAAATGTCAAAAATATCTACTATCTACAAGAAAGGTTCGAAGCTAAATTCTAGCAATTACTGATCAATCTCAATCCTCCCAGTCATTTGTAAAGTCATTGTAAAAAATGTCCACCAGCAATTTTATGATTTCCTAACAGATCATGAACTACTGTGTCATGCCCAGTCAGGCTTTTAGGAAGGATATTCAACCCGAACGAGCCTACATCGTCTGACTGACAGTTTGTATTGCTTGTGTTATTTCCTAATAAAAACCTGTCAAACCTGGTAGCTGAACACACACTTTCTCAGGTTCCTCTGCCTCGAGAGGACACCGCCGAAGCAGGACGCATCTCAGCATGCAGGGATGTATGTTAAAAGCACAAAGGTTTCCATATTAAATGCATGCTTATTGAAGCAACTTAAACATCAAATATGAACGTTTTTAAACAGGACACTATATCGATTTCATCGCCGCCTGAGAAATTCTGAAATTTAAAGCGGAGGGAACATTTCAATAAATAAAAAAAATGGGAATATTTCTGTGGTATAGGTGTACAGAACTTAATTTTCATTATTATCAAAGCGCTATCTTACATTTCAGAGGGGACTTTTCTGAGTGTAAACATTAAAAAAATTTCACGGAAACACAGTTCGAACTATCCATCTACTTGTACAAAAAACAAAAATGTGTGCCCCGCCCCCCACCACCATCTGAAAAATATAAAAGTTTGTGGACAAACAATTATGCTGAATATGAATGTACCTTTTATTTGCTTGAAGTTTCTTCCACGGTTGTAAAGAAGTAAATTTCCAAACCCTATAAAGGCCAATGTCTTTCCGAACTTATTATTAGCCTACTAATTTACCCATATATAACTTAACAAGACAGACATTTCTTGCAGTGACAAGATGAGCTTTCCTCAACTTATTTACATGACTTACAAAAGCAGTTAATTTGACACAGTTATGAAATTGCCGCACAAGAATGTCCTCATTATAATTATCAGGATCTGTTATAAATCTGTAAATCGTTTCAATAGTAATTGTTTAGTGATAATTTACATTTTTGTTAGCATGACAGAGCAAAACCTACAAAACATTTAGTATACTTGCATTTCTGATTTATAGCATTGGTCCTATGACACAATATACTAAAAAAACTATATTGTTATGAGAGGGGAATAAAATTTCACCTTCCATCAGTAGCTCTGTTACTTTATACACTCATTATTATGCTTATGACTCCTTTGAAATAATTACCTGCATTTTGTTCCACACCTGTGCACTGAGTACATTTTGACATGACATTTTGACATGCAGAAATGTTTGCTAACTATTATGCGATGACATATTTAACATAATATACACGCGTATAAAGTCATTTATACATATGAATAATCTAGAAGGAACAGCTTAGAACAAGGTTATAGCTGAAAATGTTTAAAAACATCACTGAGTATATATCAGATTTATTTTCCCAAATTGTCTTAATTTACTGTTGTTCGTTCACATATTTTACTACTGTATAAACGTTTTGACTTGCCAGCCTCTTTCTCACTCTTGGACACCCGACTTTTGATTCATTTTATTTCACCTCGTCAGGCTTTTAACTGGTAGGTGCCTATATTAAGGGTGTACAGGCAAGCCGACTTGTCCCACACAGCGATTTTCTCCAGGCAATGGAGGTGAAAAGGCAGTGCTACACGGTGGGACCGCTTCTGGGAAAAGTCCTATATTACATTGCTTCACAACGGTATGCCGAAGGAAAACTGCTAATCGCCTTTATGTTTTTTTATAAAGTGTACTGAAAGTGTGGAATTGCTAATTACTAAATTACAGTTTGTCCGTGTATTTGTAAAAAACGTAAAGCAAATTGAATCCAATACGTCGCCAATCTCTGCGTCATGGAGATCAACGAATAGCGCCGCCCCCAGGGCGTCTGGGGCAGCGCTAGAGGGCGCGACTCACAATCCTTAAAAAAGTGGTACCTCCCGTTCGTGAATAAAGTGTCTGAAGAAGTGTGAAGTCATGTTTGCAACTAATAAGGCACGATCTAGTGGCACACGTACTGGTCCGCATCTTAGCATGCTACAGGGTGTGACTAATGCAATAGATCATGAACTAGAAACGTTAACGCAACGGGCAAGGGATCCAGACAGATCAGAGTTTTTTATGCATAAGCAGATTAATCGCTCCCCATGTGTGCATGATGTCCACAGGATGTATCTGAAAGATTTTGTCCCAGAATATGTCAGGGTATCGTTTTCTCGTTTGCGCCTGTCCGCGCATCGGCCCAAACGTACAAACAATGAGGTGGGCTCGCATTTCCCATAAAATTTGAAAAAGATCCAGTCAGTGCTTTGTGAGAGATGACAATATGTAATTGTAAACGGGAAAGCGCTAACATCAGGCTATAAGACACTGATTTGAAGTAAAGCCTGTCATACCTGAAATCAAAACTGACCGAAACATTAACGATGAACCTATTGCATTCACCTGAAAACATTTTAAGTGTGATTATTTCATTGAAATAGCTTTAGCGTATTTGAATTACATTCATTTTCTTCAATATAAAACATGAAATTTAATAACACGGTGGACAGACTTCATGATTGGAAAATGTTTGATGACACCTTTCATGATTTTGAGGAATTGTTGCATAGACCCAGATGATTGTAGCAACATTATGTGGAAATTCAAAGATAGTTTCCGACATGAAGTCGAGATCTTTCTTCCACATTATATCTGAAAATAGCCGCAAACCGCAAGCAAATTATACAGGTAGCTGCAAACTTCAAATAAGCCCCATCCTTACTGCAATTGCGAAACACGGCAGTTCAGACATACCAGTCCGAAACTGCATCATCAATAAGAGGCTTTTCGTTCATGTCTTTGTTGCTTAACCCCTTCAGCGTTATGCTGTAAATGAGTAAATAGCTCGCCCCTGTGTTATTTTTGCACCTAGCAAAGCTGCTGACTTGGCCCAAATCTTGTAGTATTGATTAAAGACTCTGCATTCTGGTACTCAATTGAGAGGACTGTCTATGAAGATGTTAAATCTGGTAAATAGGTAATGATCCAAATGAGCAGATTTTTTTTCGGGACATGCGGACAGAGGGTTAAGTTGAGCATAGGATAGCTCGACCAAAAATTGCACGTGGGGAGGGAACCAGCTTATTTCCACCATGCGAGCAAGAAGGGTCCTCGATGCGAGCCAATATACATATATATATATATATATATATATATATATATATATATATATATATATATATATATACGCACCTTAAAAAGAGAACGTTTGCCTCCATAAAGAGAGAGTTTCGAAGCGTTAAAACTCTTAAAGAGTTGAGCACGAGGCGGTTGAAGTAGGAGGTAAACAACACCAAAGAAAACTAGTGGCAGTCGATAAAGACAGAGCGACAGGTTTGGGTGATGCTAATGGATAGCTTTATGCTATAGGCACACATCATCGATCCACTAGTGACGGCTAAGGTACCCATCATCCAAAGCAGTAACAACATCTGCGTGAAGCAGTCTTCTATTAATTGAAATGCCTTCTAGCATAGTCATTAAATGAGATATAACTGAGCGCTTAATGTAATTAATTTATTATGGCCCAATGCAATAAACCCAAGTCTTTATTTACGCCTGTGAGGGATGAAATGCACGCCTGTACTCTTGTTTGTGACAGGGAACACAGGGTCATCTATGTAAAACGCGCCCGCCTGGTCACTTTTATAGTACAGGAGCATGCAGCGAAAGCACTGTATTGAGAATGATTTTCAAAGCAGACTAACAGCTACCAAGATATTTACACTCAACTGTGTCAAGTCACAAAGTTTACTCAAATTGATGCGTGCCGATACAGAGGACGCGGAAACATCCTCAAACTGGCCCAAAGATAACCGAAGAATATGGAATTCAAAATATTGATGTGAAGTATTCAACGACAGGCCACAACGATGGGCATTACAAATTAGGGGAATCATATAAATAGAAGTACCAGCCAAAGGGACACGAAGATACCATGACTAGATCTAGCTCCCGTATGCCAATGCCCGTATTGGCAGTCAAATGCGTCATCTAAGAATAGGCAAGGGCAAGAACAGAAGGTTCAAGAACTGCCTGAAAAAGGGTACTGCAGTCATTGGAGGGCTGTGGTTGTGTATTCCCTTTACTTTACATTGTAACTTTCAACTTAATAACTTGAAAACTACTGCACATAGAAACACCAAATTTCAGACAGTAAATCTGGATGCATAAGTAAATACCTCACAAAAATCATATAACCACAGCTACATACATGCAAGTGACCAGTTTATGTAAAGTTGCTTTAACATCCAAACTAAAGGGAATACACAGCTCTAGCCCTCCAAAACTTTGTGCATTCAGTTGTGTATTGGGGCGAATACACACCTTAGAGCTAATTCTGACCTTTCCTATTGAACTCCCGCATTTCGAGGCACAAGAACGAAATTCCTGTAGGGGTTGTTGAGGTCATTTGCTGCTTGAGCCATGTCAGTGACTCACGCAGAATGGCTTCAACAGCTCCGTCAGTCATTTTGTCCATGTGAATCGAAATGTGGGCCTTTAATGTTTATATTTACATTTATCTAAATAAATATCAGTTTAAAATCTGCTAGAAAATATTAAAATCATTCTAAAATCACTCGCATAACTTTGTTAGAGTAAGAATAAAGGTGTTAGACAGAACAATAAGAACTGATGAAGTCTAACGGTTAGCAAGACACTTACACATAAAATATAGTTCTTGAGAAAAAAAATATTCATTCGTTTCTTTGTTTCTCGATTTAAGTAAGCATAACATGAGAAACTTATTGTTAACAATTACATTAAAGGATGAGAAGATCCTCGCTATACCCACAGTAGACAAAATGATGTCAATAAACTGGCGGATGTGCCAAGAATTAATGATTGCTCTTTTGTTATTGGGTTCCGGGTTCTCAATGCCAGCAACGTGGTTGTTGGGTCATGTCATGTTGGCAAAAGGTAGTGTTGCATAAACGGATATATCAGTGCGCAATGTGATTCGCCGTTGCAATTAATTACCTTCCGTTTATGAGGGACTGACGCGCAGGAAAAATCCTATCTCCCATCTGTTAAACTTTAGACCGAATGCACACACACACACACACACACACACACACACACACACACACATATATATATATATATATATATATATATATATATATATATATATATATATATATATATATATATATATATGTATAAAGGAAACCTGCATTTAATTCCGACATTAATGACCCATCATAGGAATATATATATACTGGATGGAGTTCATATGACAGAAAAAAAGTAACTCCACCAAATACGGATGCTTCACAAAATCCAAGGCAAAGAACGTCCACACCAAATTTTATCTATGAATAGAGTATATATATATATATATATATATATATATATATATATATATATATATATATATATATATATATATATATATATATATATATATATACATATATATACTATGGGCCATGGGGTGCCCAGGCAAGTGCTTATTAAGTTAGCAAGTTGCGGCGGGACAAAAACCCTGTGATTCGTAAGATTTTCAAAGATAAAACGTATCAGAAGATTTCAAAAACTCATTGCAATATCACCTATCGACGAACAAATGTTGCAAAATATATTCAAGTGTGGAACTGTGGAAATAAACATACCGGTTGTTGTTTTTGTTGTTGTTATTATTGTTGCTGTTGTTTTTGTTGTTGCTGCTGCTGGTGGTGGTGGTGGTGGTGGTGGTTTTGTGGGTTTTTTGTGTTTTGTTTCTGTCTTTGTTTGTTTGTTTTCTTTTTTTTGTTATTTTTTTGTTTTTGTTGCAAATATAAATATTTGCAACACTCTTCCTTCTGACAGATGTTTCAGGGGATCATTTTCCTCAGCAGACTCTTCGGCAAATTTAAGAAAATATCTGTCTCTACCTGGTATACAAATATGATATTCAGTTTAAAGGTACGTTTTAAGTAATTTTAAAAAAGAATATAACCATTTCTTTCCTACAGAATATGTTAAAAATAGCAGACTGAACTCGGGGCGTTTGCTGAGTTCAAGCAAGAGATGACTGGTACGGCTATTATTGCGTGGTGCTAGGGGTATCTACACTAGAACTAACGGCTTATGTATTTATAACCTTGCTTCACATTTTTTCTCCATTTGCCACATTTATTTTTGTTTTAAAATACATGGGTAAAATATTGTTTGCAAGGCTCTTACTTGAATGCTGAACAAGGCAGGTATTGTGCCATATCATACAATTACAGATATATGTAAGTCTACAGTACGGCATGTGTGGAAAAATAAATTGCATGTGATACTATTTCTTATTGAATATGTTACCTATGACACACCTTTTGTTGAACAACCAATAACAAATAAGCGAACCCGGAGACGTTTATCCAACAGGTGGCTCTCCTGGTAGGAAGCTATATACCCAGCCAAAGTTATCATCGGTAGTACATCTCCTCTATTAACCATCGTTCAGTTAAGCAACTCAGCTGATGGTCATGGAACACACCTTGAAAGAGTCTCTTCCCGCTAACATTTGCATATTTTTAACATGCACCAGACGATGATGACAAAATATATCATATTTATCACAAAGTTGTCCTATTTAGTTCATATCTATTATGGATAGCCTACACAGCCCCGGACTGTCAGATCAATAAATGCTATATTGCTAAATACTGTGACTCAATTCATGCATGTTCAAGATGCAACTCGTATTGTGAAGCATTCTAAATGAGTATAAAGTACAGATGTTACGCGATATGATGTATGTCATATATGTATATTCCACAGGTAAAAGAAAAGAAACGGCGATATCTACTGTAGTAATAGCAATTACGTATGCAAAAAGGAGGGACCATACACCCAGTGACGTCGAGATTATTATAATTTTAGAGTTGGAGTTACATGTATATACCCCCACCCATAGAGGAGCACCTGAGCTGAACAACGTGTTATACAGGTAAAGTATAAGATAACGTCTTTATACATTATTAACAATTAACTTAAAGAAAAATTGAAATTCGAGTTTTTCGGCTCAATTTTAGATTTTCTGACATTAATTAACTTGATATAATACGTCCACTGTTGAGATTTGATACCTGTATCTCAGCTATACTTAAGAAAGTAGGATTTGCAAACTCTGCAGTCAGCTTGGGTTTGTTTACAATCGGTGCTCTACGAACTGGAGGAAAACCAACCATTCAATGAGCCACGTGGTCTAGTTCAGTATCCTCCTCAGCCGGCGATGTGGCGGAAATCCATTGGAATCGGGGATGTTGTCATCACGGGGATTTTTTGTTATAAACAGTGAGCGATCGGTACATTAAAATAGGGCACGGAGCACTAAAATATTAAAACAAACAAACAAACAAACAAACAAACAAACAAAAACACAAAAAACTCTAAAAAAAAAAAAAACCAAGAAAAAAGGGAAAAAATTCCTCATCTTTACAATGTTATTACGGAACTGAGACCCCAACAGTAAATCTACCATGTTTTGTTGTGTTTATCTAACCGTCTCTGTAACAATGACTGTCAACTGTGATACTGGTAAAAGATCAAACAATTGCCCAGAGGTATTTTCGGCAGTCCCGGCTGGCCGTAAAACCGTTACCCTGGGCAATAGTTTCAACGCCACACCAAGCTGGATATATACCTCATATTATTTGGCAAACATTTATAGTTGAAACAAAACAACGGAATCCAACAACAAAGCGTAGATTTACGAACTAATACAACCAATCAGCATCTGGTCACTACCGGATTCAGGCTGTGGCTATCACTATGATCCACATTAGACAGTGTGATTACCATATCCAAACCGTAGTCCTAATGAAACAAATCCAAGTCAATTCCGACCAAAGGCAATGTTCCTTGGTATGTATAGCTGAAACATATATAGTTCGTATTTACCCAAAAGAGACCAAAACGTAAGTGCAAAGGTCCATAGGGGGAAAAAAAAAACCTTATCTAGTTTTCACATGACAGAATGCAAAAAGTTTTGTTTGAAATTATAGGCCTATTTCAGTAAATTGGCTTGAACAGTTGTATCATTCATGCACATACAGGACCATACAATTTATGAAAAGGGACCAAAATTTGCATCACATCAAAGAATTTGTAAGCGGAGGTTCTTAACTTGTTGAAAATGTCTATAAAATTCAGTATTTAAAAAGGTACTACTTGCAACCACCATCTCAACAATGATCATCATCTATATAAGTCCACACACTGACACCAACACCAACATCAATCCATCAGAAAAGCCCTCTAGGCCTAAAATGACCAGCAATAAGAATCTAAACAACATGATTATATAATTCGATGTGTTTTAGGCATGTAGTTAAAGATATGATGTTGTTTTAAAGGAGATAAACTAAGAGTATTTCAAAAAGGAAAGTGTTTGAATTTCCAAATATAGTAAGTACATTGGTTCAAATGTTAAACATCAGCCAGAAGCAAGTGACATTAGGCCTCAAATCATTAAAACGTAGTCAAAAATGCATTACAATAGTCAAAATTTGTAAGGATAGCAGTCACATTTCAAGTTGGTTTCCAAAAGTATTTTTGAAAGGACATTTAAATGTTCAAGATTGAAATGTTCCTAAAGGTAACTGTAAGTATAACTGTTTTCCTGTAACAGTTTTAAATTTTTTCATTTATAATAAGACGTAGTTCAACTTGTCAGTCAGTTGATTTAGATGTTAATTATTTATACAAAAGAGAGACAGAGAAAGAGTACATTAAACACTTTGAGCCAACCTGACATGACCTTCATAATAACAAACTATATTCATCAGACAATTATAAAAAACAACATCAGTTTCACTACACTTGGAACACTTACTGCACTGCAATATGTGCAGAAAATGCCTGAATGTTCAAATTGTTACCAAATATATAAGGGTTCCATGAAAAGAGAAGTGGATAACAGTTTTCAATGATAGTGATGAGACCAAACCAAATACCAGTTTAACCTTGTCAGATTCAGGATCATTTACGAAATAGTAAGACATGCTAGTGTTCGTCGTCAGAAGGATCCATGACCAACAGTAATGAGATTAAAACGAATGAGAGTATCTTCTACCTGACTTGGAACAGGTTACCAACATATTGGCAGTGGGTTAAACCAGTTTTACGGGATCCCAATCCTCCCACTTTGGAAAACACTCTCATTCATTTAAAGTAGGCCTAAAACAAATTTAGCCCTTAATGTTAATGTACAGTTATAAAAGGTAATTACCTGACCATAGTTCACAGACATCATCCAAACAATGACAGGACAGAAACACGATCCATATTCATTAATTCCAAACCCAACAATGACGGCAAAGAGATTTCAGACTTGCCAAAGCATCAACATTTCTTTTCCAATATCAATGTGAAGAAACAAATTTCATTCCTGACTTGAGACAGGCAGTCACCCATAAAAGGCAACTGGTGGTTTTAAACCAATCCTCTCAACCTTAGAAATATTCATCATTAACTGCAGACACTAGTTCCTTTTCCAAAATGTATAGGCCTAACCACCCAAAACACAAATTTCATTTCTTCTGCCAAAATAAAAAGAGACTTGTTAGGCCTATCACCTTTTAGTTCTCCCGACTTGTCAGTCAGCTAAGTTTAAAGTAAAAGAGTAAAGTAGGCCTACATCGTTTTTGAGATATTTATGAATCTGGAACATTATAAGAATTTTAAGTCAGACTACTATATTTACATTAGAATTGCGTAACATGTCAAAATTTGAATTTAAACACCAAAAAAAGTTTCCACGTGAACACAGGATAACTAAATTTGATACTAATATTATATTTATTATGAAACATGGTTAAGTTCTTTCATGTTCCATTCTCACTAGAAAAAACAGCACAATAGGCCTAAAATTCGTTACAAAAATATTACTCACATCAGCTGAGTAATATTTTTGCATCACAGGATCGGCAAAAGCATTCTCAAAATCTGAAAGGTACAGACTACGACTATAGGCTCAATCATCGTACATGTAATTGTGCTATTTATCATTACCTTTTTATTTGTCCTCTTTATGAAACCAATAGAACATTTTATGATTTAAAACTAAATTTAGAAATCAAGGTTTGTTGAGCAAATATTATGCCATCTTCAATGATCAATAACGTCCTTGATGTCAGATCAGCTGCTCTTGAGACTTAGGAGTCGGCCTTGTAATTTTGATGGCCCTTTAGCAATGTGTGAACCCATGTGCGAATATCTTGGCCTGCATGGTTGATGTTTGTTTATAAAGATTTCCATAGAGCGTTTTATGTGGGTGTATTTTCACACATATCGAATTTAATTGGATGCCCCTCAAATACAGGTCCGGTGTAAGGCGCACCCGCTGTAGAAGGGGATAGATAATGGATGAATTAATAATATGTTATGATTAATATGTCTTGTTTTTTTTTTTAGTATAATACTGTTTTCGCCATATATCGCAATATACATGCAATGTAGAATATACATATCTCCACTATCTCCTTGTTCACACAGTAGTTGTCGCTACAAAGCTGTATCTTGATGTCAGTGCATTTTCCTGACACTCGTGGTTACTTTCATATATATATATATATATATATATATATATATATATATATATATATATATATATATATAATCCACCGATATCCAATGAGTCGTTTCGGGCACAGCAGGTGGACTCTGATCTTTTGAAAAATTGTTGTCTTTATGGCATAGAATAAGTACTGGCTGGCCTTAGACAGTAAGCAAAGTGATGTTCACTAGAATAAACTTTAACACTTATTACATGTAATGCGTGGCCATTGAAAAGCGGGACTTATTTATAATTTCACATATTGGTTATGTCCGACTACAAAAAGCCACTCAGTGATCAAACTGAATGGCACTTTAAGACTTTATGGTGCGGAAAATTAAGAATCTGAAGTGAACCGAATTCTAAACTGCAGATACTAACTGACTGATATATGATTTGCATAATTTATATTTTTCAGTTGAACAAATTAGTTACATGGACCCAGATGCTCATCAAGCATACACGGTCTACATGAATTGTTAATTGAATATTGTCTATATGTTTTTTAAATTTGTGTGTGTTTTTTTCTTTCTTCTTTCTTTACATATAAATGCTCTGATGAAGGTTGATGGGGAACTTTGCATGTGCCTACAAGGTAGTCTGAGAGGTCTGAATATTTACGATGGACTTTTTTTCCCAATATACATATTTTGTGGTCTTAAGAAGGTCGAAGTAGTCACACGGATACCCAATGTATTCTATCAGTCTGATAAACCTTGATTCTCGTAAGTAAATGCTCTGCATACATTGATTTATGTGTTTGAGTTGTGTTACTGACTGATATGAGTAATGATAAGTTTGCTTTCCAAAATAAATCTTTCCAGTGTAAGACAATGTCTTCATTTTCCTTCCTAATTTTGTTGATTTTACTATTATCACTGTTGTACCCCTTTTGCTGGCTTACTGGTAAATTTTACTGCTGTTAGCATAAGTATTTATTTTGCCCCTATGGCATCACACGGGAATGTCCACATAGCGTGTTGGAACACAGATAGACTTTTTTCAAAGGGTAGGGGCCAGAGAAGATTCAAACTTGATGAAAATGAAATGCAAACTGACTTTAATAAATTTGATATTTTTGGATCACCAGAGAACACACTCTGGGAAAGATGAGTCCCTCACATTGGATGGTTACTTAATAGTAACATGCTTTGAAACATGTTGAGTAGTTACCCGCTGAAGACCCTTTAATTTATTTGGGCTGATTAGCCTATGTCAAAATTGTACAGAGGAACGTGTGCAATATGGACAATAGTAATTCCATATGTATATAGGTTAGACAGGGACAGGTTAGCTTATGGAGAGTTAAGAGTTCGGACTGCGGAATAGGGTAATGACTACTAGGAGGTGGTTCTGGGCAAAAAGACACGAATACAATAACTAAAACTAACTCCAGTAAAAAAACTCTGAATGCCAATAATCACCATGGTGGCCTTGCGGTCTGGATTAAAAAACATCAACCTGGAATAACAGTATTACGAATGATTTTTTGAAAAATAATATGGATACGGATGAATAAAGAATTCTTTAATATGACTAGAGACATACACATATGTTGAAATTAGTCTTGTATATAAGTCCACACGGCTCATCCTTCTCGCAAAAAAAAGAGAAGATCTTTTTATTTGCTTGAAAATGATAGAGCAATATACTTCAAACTTGGTGACTGCTTTGTGTGTGGCGATTTTAATGCCCCTACTGCCATGGAGGCAGATTTCGTTTCTGAAGACAAGGATATATATACTTACAAATCCAGGAAAATTATATTTTAGGGAAAGGTTTCGCCCAGAAAAAAAAGGGAGAGAGAGAAAAAAAACAGGACCCGGCAAGACCTGATACGAATGGCTTGAAACTGCTCGACGTACGCAAAGCCTCTGGCCTCCGCATTCTTTATCGTAGAATCTTTGGGGGATATACTAAGATTCCCCACTTGTTTCAGTCATGTGGGTGCACCCATTGCCTTTGATTATATGTTACCTGATCAATAATTATTCAGCAGTTGAAATCTTTCCATGTTCAGAACTTTTGTGCATTCTATTCACTGTATAGTCTTTACCTGTATTGCTACTGAACAATATGAATTAAATGTGCATGATGATGAACCGACCCGAACAGCTAAAAAAAATATTTGGTAAAATCGTGATGACTTCAAATACAGCCCCCCCCCCCCCCCCCCCCCCAATCAAGCTCTACGCAATATTGTTCACTATACTCTTTCGTTGCACATCTCGCTCGGACGGAAGATACGTTTTTTGGCTTGCTTTTTTGCAGATTTTGGTTTCTTGATAGAAAACCATTCATCCACTTCTGACTAAAGTTGCGTTCTCCTGGGGTACGTTTGCCGATAAAAATGGTATAATCTATTGCCAGTTTCAAATTTCAGTTCTCGTATACCCATAACCCACACATGCCATAACTTTAATATGATTTGCACATTTATTTTTCTTTTCCGCAGATAATAGTGGATCTGGGCCTGGTTTCACGGCATCTATGGAAACTCTTCCATCTACTCAGTTTCCAAGGGTTCTTTGATTTGATTTGATTTATTTATTATTTTACCAGGGGGACTGGTTCAGTGTACCAGACACTGATCTCCCACCAGGCCCTGGATGGTACAATGAAGATACATAAAATGACAATATGAGATGATGACTAAAATAAACACAACTCAGTTAAATACAATGTGATAAAAGCTTTGAAAGACAATTAAAAGTATAGAAGTAAACATAAAATAGCAGGAGTACATAACCACAAATAATGTAGATCAATATGACAATATGAACTATATCTGGGTAAATAAAATTTGATAAAAAGTTATACAGCTATCACAAGATAGTCAAGATCTACTTGGCAGCTCTTTTGAATTGGGGAAGGGAGGGTAGTTTTCTATTTTCAGGGGAAATAGAGCTCCAGCAAATAGCTCCTCTGTACGATAAGCTATTTTTGCCATAATCTTTATCTATGGAAGGAATACAGAAGGAGTTTGAGGTGGCTGCTCGGGTAGAGTGAGAGTAGGCATCGTTAGTTCGTTTAAATTTTGAAGTGATAGTATTTGGGGCCAAATTGTGAAAAACTTTGTACATGAAAATTTGGAGATGGATTTTGCGTCTTTCTTTAAGGGTGGGAATATGACTCATATTGTGTAGGTCATCTATTGAAGTATATCGGTCCATTTTGTTTATGATTCTGAGTGCTCTGTTCTGTAGAATTTGGAGTCTGTCTTGCAGGTACTTGGGGCAACACCCCCAAACGATATCACAGTAGTCAAAATGTGGACGAATGAGGGATTTGTATAATGTAAGCATCAGAACATTAGGAAGGTAGTTTCTCACTCGACCCAGAGCAGCTATTTTAGCATTTACTTTGCGAGTGATGTAGTCAGTATGTTTAGCAAATTTGAGTGAGCTGTCAAGTATAACACCAAGATATTTGAATTCATGAACTTGTTCAATGGTTTCATTATTAACCTTAATTTCAACAGGGTTTGCATGTTTAACTTTGTATGGAGTCCCAAAGAGCATGACTTTTGTCTTTTTGGTGTTCAGGGTCAATTTGTTCCTTCCAAACCATTCAGAAACCAGGGCAATTTCACTGTTCAGAACGTTTTCAATTTGGACGGTGTTTTTTGCTGAAAAATAAAGAGCAGTGTCATCCGCATATAATGAAATGCTACAATTGGTCATAGTAGTGGGAAGGTCATTTATGTAGAGTACAAAGAGGAGCGGGCCCAGAATTGAACCTTGGGGAACTCCGCAGGTGACCTTCTGTGGTTTGGAGATTTTACCATCTATGACCGTATGTTGGTTTCGGTTGGACAAATATGATTTAAACCACTCGTGCTCGACATTAGAGATACCATAGCTCTTGAGCTTATGAAGTAGAATAGGATGGTTAACAGTGTCGAACGCCTTTTTCAGATCCAGAAAGAGAACTCCACAACAACGGTCCTGATCAATGTCATTCTGTAGAACATCTACAAAGTGGGCAAGGGCCGTTGCCGTGGAGTGTCCCTTTCTGAAACCTGACTGGGACTCATGAATAAGATTATGACTAGTTAGGAAAGAGTAAAACTGATCATGCACAGCACGTTCAAGAATTTTCATTGATACTGGTAAAACTGAAATCGGACGGTAGTTGTTCACATCACTATGTTGACCATCCTTAAAAATGGGGGTGATTTTGGCCACCTTCCACTTATCGGGGACTATGCCAGTAACAAGTGATTTGTTGAAAATATGAGTAAGGGGCAGAGATAGACTATTGGCGCCTGCTTTTAGCAAACGTGAACTTAAGTTATCAAGGCCCGTTGCTTTTCCAATTGTTAGGTGTCTTAACTGTTGTGACACAAAATCTGTAGATATGGGGGAATAGTGGAATGTGGCTTCAGTTTTGTTACCAATATTAGGGGGAGTATTGTTCGGGTATTTAGAAGCTAGTTGATCACCAATACTGGCGAAAAAGCTGTTGAAAGTCTCAGCCATTTCCTCAGCATCAGTGACTTCTGTGTCGTTATTCACCAGTTTTGAAGGAAAGTTGGAAGACTTTGAAGCATTTGATGGGATAATTTTCTTAATAACTTTCCACAGATCTTTATGATTTTTGCCACTGTTGTTTATAGCATCTTTCACATATTCTTTTTTCAAATGACATACCATGTTGTTTACCTTATTTCTCAGGTTTCTAAACTTAGCCCAGTCTTCTGCTGCTCCAGAGTCTTCCGCTTTCATTCTGAAATGGTCTCTATCACAACATAGGGACCTTAATTCAGTAGTAACCCACGGTGGTTCACCGTCTCTCACTTTGATGTTAACAATAGGAGCATGTTTGTCACAAATTGGTAAAAAGATATTCATAAAATTATCCCAAGCTTTTGTTGGGTTTAGTTCATTTAAAACTGGTGTCCAATTTGAGTTTATTATGTCATTTTCAAAAGCAGTGTCATTGAAATGACGGTATGTTCTAGCTTGAATTATTTTTACTTTGCCTTTTGGTCTTACACCTTTTCTAGAGAGATAGGTGAGTGAGTGGTCACTAAGCCCACATCTTATTACACCAGAGTGATTTATCATGTTGGTAGAATTTGTAAATATAAGGTCAATTATTGTCTTAGAGTGTTCAGTGACTCTGGTTGGTTCATTTATGAGTTGAGAAAATTGTCTATTTTTCACAAGTCTGGAATTTAACGTGCGTGCAGTGTCTTTATTAGGACTATAATCCATGTTAAAATCTCCCAGGATTATTGTCTCACCACACGGACTGAAATGATCAATGGCAGTCTCAAGATCATTTACACTGTCTGGAATAGAGGACTGGGGGGGTCTGTATATGCCATATAGTGATACAGGTTTGGATTTTGGTATTTTCAGCGACACCCCCAGGAACTCTAAAGCAGATTCAGGAGTAAAATCCTGGTCAGGTTCAATTCTCTCATATGAGAATTTCTCAGAAATGTAAAAGCATAAACCTCCTCCTTTTTTGTGTAATCGGTCCTGTCTCACAAGGTTGTACCCAGGGATGGCAACTTCAGCGTCAAGGTAGGTATCATTTAGCCAGGTTTCGGATATGAGTAAAATATCTAGTGCTTTGTTGAATAACATAATCCTGAGCTGGTCAATTTTTGGATATAAACTGCAAATATTTAAATGGCCGATTTTTATTCCCTTTATATTTGCTAGCTCTTCAAGTAGGTTGCCATTGTTAGGCTCAGTTTGCTGTGGCTCGTATATAATCTCGTTTACCAGTTCCTCAAAGAAGGAGTCGGAAAAGTTTGGCAGTGAACATTTAGGAGAAGAGCTACTAAGATCATTTTGCTGTGAGCCACCTGTAGTGTCAAAAAAGCTATCTGTAAAACAATGAGCTGGCAGATCACAGTGTAAGCAGATCCATGGAGTGTTTGTCTCCATAAGGTAATTGTAATATTGTGGTTTTACTTCACCACAACGGATGTGGAATTCCTGGAAGCAGCCAATGCATCTTACTGCCCTATGTGTTCTGGCTATGGCATTGTAGCACTTTGCACAGGGTCGCCTCACAGGTCCTGGATTTTTCTGTATGTCTCCAGAAAGCAGAATCATAGTATTATGTTGTACATGGTAAGATTCTGAAAGCCGTACAGTTAAATGTATAAAGCCCAAGTCTTGTGAATGGGAGAAAACATGTCCAGCTGTAATGTTTGTAAACATGTCTGTGACCCTAGTGTTTAACAAGAGAATGGCATGGGTCAACTGGGTGTGTGACCCAGACAGAAAAGTACAATTTAGTGGTAGATCCATGGTGTATTGATTCCAGTGTGGATCATGATCACTAAGTAAGTGACCTGAGAGTAACAGAGTCCACAAACACACATAGTATAAGGACACATCGGCACAGCCAAGCTTGACATTGTCTCTCATGATCCTTTTTCTTCTGATCCATGACCAGGTATTGAAGGACCCTATTGTTTGTCGGAACTGCATTGGGTCCATGGTTGACCGACCACCAAAAAATGTTAAGAGTCCTGATTAGTGCTGGCACCTGATGAATAGGCTTAATTAAGCCAACTGCTGGTAAACCAGATAATATTGGATCTAAAATATCTGATTTATGGTAAAATATCCATCTGCAGCAGCATAAAAAGTAGACATGCAGGATCAGTGGTTATTTAAAAATATATAATCCAAGTTTTAAAATCCACATTGGCCAGAAATCAGGTAAAAGCTGTGAAGGTATCGGATCACTTCCAGAGGCTGTGATAGGCTGTCTTGACTGATTCTGATCTAGAATGAACAATATACAGTGCCACTTAGGGTTCTAAGTGGCACTGTATATTGTTGGGCTGCCTTTCTGACATTTAACAGAACGATAAGATTTTTAATATGTTTGATAATGTTAGACATAACAAAAATCATTTCATTGTACAATGTACGTATATGGGATTGAAAAAAATGGTTCAGTTTTCTAACAGTTAAAAATATTGTCACCACATCATGTTCCATGCAAAACAATAATGAAAAATGTAGAAATAAAAATAAAAACTGATGAGCATTATCTTGTAATTATTTCAAAATTTTTGTTACCATCCAAAATAATTAACGGTCCCCGTCCTTACCTGAGTTAAGTATGTGAATGAGCGGTCAGATCAGAGACAGCAGACGACACTACGAAGTCGAGTTTAACACAGTATTTTAATATAGTAGACGGTGTGAAAACGAGGATACTGTGATTAAATGCTTTGGTTGCCGTGATATAACATCTGATATATCACGATGACCCTTCTTTTGGTGTGCTTACCCCCACTGAATTACTACCCCACACAAGTCTCTGGAGTTCTATTTCACCGAATCGTTGGCGTCAAACACTGGAAATAAACAACGATGCGTGCTGAACCCCCTGCTGTTTATTCTTTTCCTTGCTGACATGCTAGAGATTTTTGATAATTCTTGTGATCCCGTTGAGTTACATGATTTCAAACTTAATTGTTAACTTTATCCAAATGACTTGGTTCTGATGTCAAAATCAGCAAATGGTCTGCAAAACTCACTGGAAAAACTATAACAATGCTGTAAACAGTTGTCGCTTACTCTGAATACCTCAGAAACTAAAATAATGGTGTTTAACAAAGGTGGGCGTTAAATCAGATTTTTTTTGTTCCAGTTGGGGGTGGAGTTTATAGAAACTACTCAAAGTACCTCGGTGTTGAATTTAATCCCTCGGGTTTATTCACTCTTGTCATTAACAGACTGAAGTATCAGGCCACAATTCTAAAAAAAAAAAAAAAAAAAAAAAAAAAAAAAACCAATGTCAAGCTCGCCGTGAAACTGCTAGGTCCCCTATCACACTTATAATGGTGTACAGTAGTGAACTGCGGGGTCCTACCTTTCTGAAGGGAATAAAGGATAACAATATGATGTCACTTTGCAGGACACCAATTGTGAAAAATATACATGTCATATTTTGTAAGTATGTACTTGGGGTCCATCGAAAATACACAAATGCGACTGTGATAGCTGAACTCGGAAGATACCCGGTTTCGATCGAAATAGCATGCAAAGCTGTAAAATATTGGATACAAAATTATAATCAGAATTCATAAGTAAACAAATGTTTATTAGACAACTTTGATCAATTTTACGGCGGAAAGAAAGCTGCGCCAAATTTATTCATATTTTTAGCCGTACTGACATACAGAAAACATGGAGCAACTTGGAGGCGGTGGGCATTAATATGTGTACTACAGTAACTAAGTTAAGAAATCGTTTACTGAGAATGCACGAAGCTCAGTGGCTTAAACATATTTATCGTTTTGGTAGAAATGATCAGCAAAGGCTCTGCATGTACTGTTTGTTTAAAAAGAAGTGTTCTATAGAACCATATTAACAAAATGATTTCCCAGTTTAGAAAAGAAATAATTTCAGAAAACTCAGAATTAGTGCGCACACTTTAGCTGTGGAAACTGGTCGTTATACTAACCTAAAACGCCAGTTAATGAGAGGAATGGTTCCGCGTGGTGCACTGGTGCAGTGGAAGATACAAGGCATGTTATCTTAAATTGTTGATTTTTTACTAATATAACAGACGGTTTATTTGAGAAACTTGGTATAAAAAATGATAATTTTACACATTTCACAGAGTTCGAAAATTTTGTTTACATGCGCAATACATGAGGTGCCTTTGAGACATGTACAAATGTATCAAATGATGTCAGTTCAGTAACTGAGGCAAGAAAAGCTCACATTGGTACTTGATCTTTATGGTTACTGTTGGTGCGCCCACATGACTGTTTATTTAAACCTTATAAGTAAGATATTGTCTTAAATCTTAGCGTTTGTACTATTTGTACTGTGTGTATGCTGGACGATACCTGTAACAAAGTCTATGTCACTTAAGCTTATGCATATATATATATATATATATATATATATATATATGGGGCTATGGAGTGTAGCCACCTGTCTGCCTTCCTGATACCTTAAGCATATTTTGATTGGTTACTCTGAAGGGATGACTCATAAAATGAACTGTAACTGCTCATGCAGGTTCTTTTTCCTGCCGAGTGATACAGGCTGGCTGAGTGAGATAGGTAGGTACGGCTAACTCTCATCATAGCGCTGTGTAATCCGTCGGCACGTTGTCTACCAGGTCATACAATTACCCTGTATGGTGGGCTATAGTGCTCCTATAATTACCTTACACCGTGCTATAATTACCCCGTATGGTGGACTACAGTGC
Source organism: Hermodice carunculata (assembly GCA_964020975.1). Taxonomy (NCBI): domain Eukaryota; kingdom Metazoa; phylum Annelida; class Polychaeta; order Eunicida; family Amphinomidae; genus Hermodice; species Hermodice carunculata. The sequence continues at coordinate 69,767,788 of OZ026612.1, read as the reverse complement.
TATAATTGGTGATAAGTGCGCTGAATGCAATCCCAGTATTCGTGAGTGATCGTGTTCAGTCTTCATTTTGAAAAAACAACTTAACCTTTGAACTGCCGAGGTATCTTTCAATGAATATGATTTGCAACGTGTTCTATAATTGAAAAAAAGACGAAAAAGGAGGCTTCCAAACAGATGATATGATTCTGCATTATTAGTTTATTTGATGGAAACTATGCCGCGATTTTTACATAAATAGATACAGGTAAACGAAATTTAGATAAGTATAGATGCATAGACATACAGCGTAAAATACAGAGCCGCCAAAATAGATGCAAGAATAAATTGATGGATAAATATAGATTTATAGATAGACATTTAGATACATACAGATAGATAACAAAAAACAAAAAATAAAGAAGGAAAGAAGTCGGGGTTTTTATAAGAATAATACTTGCACTTCTGCAGAGACATCGAAGCGAAGCTTTGAATGGGATGACCTCGAAGTGTAAAGCTTCCCATGACTACACTGTCGAGGCCATCCACCAACACATAGAAAGGGTGACGTGAGTAACTAAGTAGAATAGTATGAAGCTGGACCAGTACCAGATTAAATGGACTTGCGTGCTCATCAAGAAGAGCACATTTCACCATTAGATCCTGTGGGTCTGCGCTATGTCAGACAGGGCTGTTTTACAGATACTTTATTTAACTACGTCTTTGTCGCAGATACAAGTCTTCGTGTTTAAGTGAACAAAAGTTGTATTAAAGATGTACGCAAAAGACATTTGCTGTAGTGCTACTTGACACGACTGACTTAAAAATTGCGCTGTCTGGATTCATTGCGTGCTTGTGCAGTTGTACGAAATGTTAAGTTCTCCTTCTCAGCAAGAGACAAGAGGGACTGATTGTCACGGATCAGACATTATGAGCTATCGCGGGCACCATCCTGCATTTCTAAACTGATGCCTCGCTGGTCGCGGAAGAGAAATCAACAACCAATTACTTTGGGATCCTGGATTGACTAGTTGCTGCGATGAATGCCGTATACTGCTGCCGATGCAACTTGCCAACAACTTTCACGCTGCACCACCAGCAAGCACGCTGGCAGAGGCTTGACTGTCTAGCGGCACAGAAGAGAAAACACACCTTACGCATCACCAATCACACATAACAGAATTTCTCGAAATGGCTAAGGCACAGTATAATAAAAATGAATTTGAAGAATAATTTCTGTTATTGTAAACCCATTCTGCATTGGATGTTATGATTGTTCTTGGAGTGTGTTTAAAATGTAACAGGCATAACCTTATGAGTAACTGGCATAAACGCGACTTTGTGTACAAATATGGTGGGGATGAGTGTTATAAAGACGATATATTTTATCGCACACGTGAAATAAAATAAGCATACAGGTTTAATGGCACTGACCCCCCATAACATATTTCTAACGCGTGAAATGAAATAAAATGAACTTTATTAGCTGCATCACAATTACATTTGCAATATTATGCTATACATACAGAGACACAATACAAGCACAAATAAACAAAACATCAAACACAAATACTCAATACCACAGTCAAAACTTGCATCTTGACAAGGAACATAAGGCGTAAAGAACTACCAGTTAAAAAGAGAGAAAAAAATAAAGTGCTCCCCTTTTGTCAACAACGGCCGAGAAAAAGGTCATAGTAGAAATAATTTTATCACTATCGTCTAAATTCATTATAAATTCAAATTTATCTGTGTTATTAAACATGCACGCGTGCTTATTTTGTTTCGCACGTGGGAAGGGATCAGTGCCAAATACGATATTTCTAACATGTGTCATTAAACGTACTTGCGCCTGCCTTTTTTTACGCGTACGGTAAATAATAGCACGTGTCCTTATTTTGTTTAACCCACGTAAAATTAATTTGGGTGCCCGCGAATCTACGCACGCGTGCGTGTTCAAACGTTTATGACCTAAGACTTCCTTAACAGTATTAAGTAAATGCGGTAAACTAAATAGGTGCATGTTCCGTTATGTTACGCACGCGTTGAACAAAATAAGCACGCCTATACACTTTAATGAGCATGGTTCAAAATACCGTTGTTACGCCACTGATCCCCACCAAATACAATATGATATATATAAACGTTCACGTGCGGGGGGGGGGGGGGTACTACTATCATTGACGATAATGGGTATGTGCTGCTCTGAAGGCCCCTATTGCCAGCGTAATTTCCCTGACAAAGGTCCAGTATTATGCCAAAAATTCCCACAAAAGGGTAATTTTCTCTTTTATGGCCAACCATTTTCGATGCCGCTTTTATTCAGAAAAAACAATGTACGTACATCACTTTATATTCAACATTATCTCATAATCTCCTTTGCAAGCAGAAAACATAAGACGAGCCCGTAGTTATAAGAAACTTATAACTTTGAATAACTAAGGTTGATGCAGGTTTGATTTTTGCTTGCGTACTATAATTTTCAAATGCACTAATGTTGCTAGATGCACATTATTTGTACATTGGAAACGGCTAAACAGCACAAATTCAACTTAAGCATGAAACAAAAGCATGGAATCAAAATATTCTACTTTGCCTGTGCTTGCATTTTTCCCCTTCAAATGCTAAAATAGAGACACCATGGTGCACTTATCTATTCAGGGAGTGTATTCCGAGCTTTGCTTCGCAGGGCATTAAGCCTAATCGAATCCAGGCAGGGAGTGGAAATTTGTTCAACAAAGAAACCTCTTATATTCGAAAAATACCACAACCCACGGTACTTACAACACGTGCTCTGAATACAAAAGAAACACCATCGGATTCCTAAGGTCATAGTTAAACGGCAAGAAATACATAGGTTGTGTGAGCAGCCTGTGAACGATTCACCTCAGCTTCAGCTTATAAGGTGAACAAGCAAAGCGGAGCCGATAATATGAACTTTTGTTAATATATAAATTGACCTTATGACCTGGTCTTACTAAGACATGCACTTTAGACCTGGCATTTGTGTCTAAAGTTTCATAAACTGAAACAGATTGAACGGACAAAAAATTTTACAGATCAAGTGCAAATGGAATTTTAACCTTGGTAGACGAGCCAGTAACAAAGTTTTACAAACTAAATATGTTGGTCCAGATTTATAGGAGTGTCGAATGTGTGTGTGTGTGGGGGGGGGGGGTGTAGGACAAAATCAAAGCGCATTAAAGTTATTGCTCATAGATGACTGACTCTTGGATATCTCTTTGACCAAATATATAACGCCGTGATCTAGTTTTAAAATATGACTAGTATATTAGTCATCCCTCAAGAGGAGCTCTGCTACTCATCTTACTAATATTGGTAACATCCTTTTAAATAATGTGGCAACAGGAAGCAGCTACCAACTACTTACGCTATTCAAAGTTGCAATGCAGTCTTCTTCATTTCCCGATTGCCGGAAAAAGTCAAATTGATGTCCAGTTTTCAAGAGGTCCGACCGACAAAACAATACTAATTACCGTCCAATTTCCTTGTAATGCAATGCGTACAAAGTATTGGAGCGTCTTGTGTTAAATCAATTTTATTAACATTAAGTTCGCCAAGGCTTACTAACGTCCAAAAATTCAGAATTCAAACAAAATGACTCGACTATAAATTAGCTAATAAGCATGCTTCACAATATTTGTAACGGTTTAGAAAACCGCAGGGAAACTCGAATAGTTTTTCTAGATGCTCCACGGCATTTGGCCGCGTTTGGCATGCGGGTTTACTGTTTAAGCTACGTCAATTGGGTTTTGAAGCATCATAAATATGTTACGCACGGAGTTATCTTCCAAATTGTACGCAACAGGTGGTCATCCAGCGCCACTGGTCACAATGGCTTCCTGTGGAACCCGGTGTTCCCCAAGGATCTATCCTTGGACTCCTTCTTTTTCTTGTATTTGTAATCTAAGGTTTTATGAGATTCTTTGCCGACAATACTAGCATTGTTGAAATTGTAAAAAAAAAAAAAAAACAAGGAAAAAAAAAAGAAAAAAAAACCCGTCTCAGCGGAACTGCATGAGCAGTGATTTCAGAAAAATTGACCAGTGTGGTCATCTTTGACGTGTCTTATTTAATGCATTGAACTCCCTTTTTCTAATATTTTCCACAAAATATGACAAATATGAGCATCTCCCAACTGCGGGGGGATCAAGTTATACCAGAAACAGCCAGCAATACTAACTTGAGGATGACTCTATATTCAAATTTAACATGGAATGCACATATTAAGAGAATTATAGATCAAGCCAGTAAATGTCTTGCTGTCGTGAAGAGACTGAAATTTTGAACTATCTAGAGATACCTCAGAAAAGAATTATAGATAAAGCTAGTGAACAGAATTATAGATAAAGCTAGTGAACGTCTTGCTGTCTTGAAAAGACTGAAATTTAAACTATGTAGAAATACCTTATGCCAACTATATCTTACTGCGGTACGTCCAATACTTGAATATGGATGTGTGCTATTTGATAATTGCAGCAAAGGACTCTCAGACCTTCTCGAGTCCGTGCAATATAAAGCTGCCAGGATCTGCATGGGTGCTCGCCGCCATACCTCACTTGGCCGTCTACTCACTGATAAAGGGCGGCAAACTGTAGCAGACCGGGGTAAATATTTTAAACTACCTGCTTTCTTTAAAATGTGTAACAGATTGTGTTCCGAATATTTATAAAGTATAGTACCCTTAAAACCAGTTGATATCAGTGGTCGTAGTCTTAGAACACCCCAGTATTTGAGACAGATCAAACTTTGTACAAAACGTCCTGGTGATTCATTCTTGCAATCAGCATTTGAATCAGGGAACGACCTACCGGACGTCAAACGTAGCTCTTTTCTCTCTCAAAATTCAAACTAACTCTCAAGCAAACTTCGTTAGCCACTTATCATGCCCCCCCCCTTACTACGCCTATGGCGACCGTTTTGCCAATATTTGCCATTCCCAGCTACGTCTGCGTCACTCAGGTCTCCACGCACATCTTTTAAAACAATGTGATAACCTCTTCTTCGTGTGATTGTCGTTATCCTGTCCAAGACATTATTCATTTCTTTCTCTTTTGTCTACTAAACGCTGCCTGCCGTCCCCGTTTAAACCGTTTTAAGGAAATCAGAGATATTGTCGCTATTGTTGCACCAGGGGTTCACTCAGACTGGTGGAAAGTATGTCATATGGCAATATATGTAATGTTTAAAACTCGACAATGTATGCTTTCTTGTATAACTGACACGCAAGCCTGTATGGTTCCCGTTTATCAGGTACCTTTCTATTGTATATAGACTATGTGTTGTGTTGTATGTCTGGAGGGCATACATGTTAGTCATTTGTATTACCTGGCCAATCCAGATCAAATGAAGGTGTTTATAATAAGAATAAATCTCAGTCTTGGTATGCTTTTGTCATAACCACAGAAGAAAGGAGGTTAAGCCTAAATATAGATTATACATTAATTTAGCACTTTGACTGAGGTGTTTGACATGGAATTTGGTTCTGACCCGCGATTGAGTGTTTAAAACTGCGTGAACTTAATTCCAAATTGAAACAGGCCCAGGTATTCTACATGAATGGCGACCTCTTGTACCAAGTTCAATTCGGTCCGACGTAAAACCCATTACATCGTATGTACTAGAAAATATTCCATTGAAATTCTTATCTTCGTCTCAGAAATTGACCCTTTTAAGCGCTGTTCAATGCAGTCCTACATTAAAACCATTACATTAAATGCAATAGACTGTACTCCATTGCAATTGTTATTTTCGCTTCGTTTGCGCAAAACTAGAGTTATAGATAAGGCTCAGGCAAACAAAATATAGAACATCATGTCCAGAAAATGCTACTCTGAATGGTACTCAGGGAACTTTAGGGAACGGGACTTATACAGGCCGCCATGAGCCGTGTAGACTCTCTGTATAAAGTTATTCTTCTTAGATGACAGCATGGGTAGTTGCCAGACGTGACCTTTGGTATCCTTTATAAAGATCGTTCAGGTCTAACAATCATGTGAAAATTACTGTTTGCAAATACCCCATAGTTGTCCGCCTTTTAATACAATGTACAGTAAAACCTGCCTATGAGCCCACCTCTGGTTAGAGACCACCAATCTCAACATTCCCATTGGCATATTTTAGTTTGATCTTACCTACCTTAAGTGACCACTTGTCAGAAAGAACCATTTTCACAGGTCTTGTGACTGGTCCCCTAAGACAGGTATCTCTGTACTCCAGGATGAAAAACATCCAAGCACTTTTCAACTGAAAACAGCCAACTATTTTCATGACTTTGTGTTAGACCCACAAGATCCGCATGAATCTGAAGCACATGTGTTAGGCCCAGACGGTATAAGACTCGTGCACATTAATTTCCCGCCACATAGGCATTCCTGGTTGTCTTTGTAACCATGGTCTCGCTTGGCGAAATGTGGGCGGCTGCCTGTGCAGGCAAGCAGGATCTTACTTGTATTTTAGAAACAAAGAATACCAAGTACGGGCAGATGGACATTTATTCTTATTGTGAGAAAGGGGTATCTGGCCCTGTCTGTGACAATGGTATCCCTGTGTATCCTCTGTGATTGACAGGCGTGAACCCAGTGCCTTGTGGCCAGAAATTAATCTGCATGTCTCGTATTAACAGGAGAGTGCTACATTGATCATATGATTCCTCCATTCAAAACTTTGAAGTTAGGAGATAATATCATCAAGATGGTTTGTGAAACAATGTGCTTTTCATATTAAGGCCACGATCTTATCATTTTGCTCGGAGAGCCGACCATGTTATGGGACACATTTGGTAAAGATACAACTCGGGTGGTCAAATGTGCAATAGTTATTTGGCACAAAATGGCTCATCAAATCACCATAAATCATGCCCCAATTTATTCTTTATAACACTTTTTTATTTCTTTTGCATTAGGCTTTAGAATACTTTTTACATTATGCTATTTGAGTATATTCCAATGCTTGTCCTGTCTGTGCTACATGTCTCGATTGCAAGCTGCATTTCCTATTTGAAATGTATGGATTTGCAGTTAGTAAAGAGTAGGGATCAGCGACCGAAGGCAATTTAGAAAGAGGCTTCTACCGGTTGGCAAGGTCTATGGTGCAAATGATGCAAATGTTTGTCGATCCCCTGTAGGCTATAAGCGCATGACCGCAATGCAAATCGAATTAATTCCTAACATTTATATTTATATTTATGTCTGGGTGCGAACCCAGTTATTTTTTTTTCAAGAATCCTTTCTTTTTTTTTTCCTTTCTTTCTTTACAATCAACTTTGTCCAGAGTTTTTCCCCTACACTATTATTCTGAAAACCACCAAACTTGCCATGGTGAATGACCTACCAGTGAAATTGTGCATATCTTTTAGAATGGTCGTGATCTTAAAATTTATGCAAATTAGGGACAGTTAAAATTTTAAAGGCTCCATATCATCTGAACTTTTGCAGATAGACACAAAATGTCAATGTGGATGTATATGTTTGTGGCACCTGCCAGTATAATGGGCAGTAAACTAAAGTTGTAGAATTTAAAATTATGCTAATTTGGGCATTGAAAAAATCAAAAGTTGAATATTTCCAAAACTATTACATATAGGGACGCCATTTCGACTTCAAATTATAGGTTTGCGGCAAAGCCGCGTCCAATCATCCATGGACCAAAGTTAGAGGATTTTAATTTTTTGCAAACTAGGTGATTATGCAACATTTATAAAAGCTTAAATAGCTTCAAAAGTATTATAGATAGAGATGCCATATCAACTTTAATGTATAGGTTTGTGACATAGGTGCATCCCATAAACCACGGACCAAAGTTGTAGGATTTTCATTCATGCAAACAAGGCGAATACACAAAATCTTAATCGTTAATAAGTTTGAAACTATTATACACAGAGGTACCCTTCCCACTTCAATTTGCAGGGTTTCTGAGATAACCGCATCCAATGAACCATGAACAAAAGTTGTAAGCTTTTAATTTATGCAAATCAGGCAAATACACAAAATTAAGATCTTGAATGGCTTCAGAACTATTATTGATAGTGGTGTCATTCTAGCCTTAGTTTATAAGTTTGTGACATGGCCACATCCAGTGAACTAAGAACCAAAGTTGTAGGATTTTGATTCATGCAAATTAGGCTAATGCCCAAAATTTACATTATGTTGAAAATGGCAAAGTGTAGCATTTCAAATTGTTTTCATTTTGAAGGCCCCCAGGCAGATTTGCGGTGAAGCAAATCTTCTTTTCTAGTTTCTGCTTTGCTCCACTTTGAAACGTGAGTATTTATACTTTTACTAGCTTTTTCTTCGGAGATCTGCTTAAAAAGTTTCCACCAGACGAAGTAAAAACACCAGAGCCAAGAAACTTGTTCACAAGTTTATTCAAAGTTTTGATTTTTTTTTTGGCTGCACAAATACGATGTATAATCACACTTTTACATTTCCAGCATTAAGCACAAAAACAGTGAAGAGGTAGCTAGAAGGGTTTGTGAAGTCAGGCCCGCAAGGCACTGCAGAGAAAAAGTTTGGCTCCCATTGGCCCTTGCTCTGCAGTAAACAGACATGGCTGCCTCGAAGGACCATTTGGGCCACATGGTTGGTTTACCCATAAAATTCGTTAAAAAATTCGCTATAATAAATTTAACACGAAATTTCCTCCTTCACATTAATTTTACAGCATGAAAACATGATGAACCCTAAATTCGCTTTTAATCGATTGATTTTGATTCCGGAAGCCGCGGCATTATTCGTGAGGTGAGGGGGTTTACAACTTTACATTTGTTCGCAAAATCGCCAAACTAGAAGCAGCCAGTAAGAAGGTTCCTCCACTGCGAGCCCGTAAATAGCACTCTGTATTTACTCTTTGAAACTAAAGCTGACTCTAAAAGTCCGCGTTAACTTCGGAGAATTATGGTAAATATGAAAAAAATATCAGATATGCATATTAATTTCCCGCCTGAACTGCATACCTAATTGCCTAGCCTAGCTTGGCGGGATATGGCGAGAGATGCGGGTCGGTCAGTACCTGTGGGGACAAGCGGGATATTACTAATACTTTGAAAATAAAGAATACTTATTAGGCCCTAAAGGCAGATGAAATTTTTTTTCATATATTGGTCGAGAGGTACTAAATGAATACCAATTTGGTATTTATGAACTTTAATTTCTAAAAAAAACAACAAAAAAAACCCCGCTAATTTTGTGAGAAATGAACATATGGCCCTGTCTGTGACAGTGATGTGACCAGCACGTCCCCCGTGAGCGCCTGGCGTCAAACCCGTGCTTTGTGGCCGGAAATTAATGGCATACGGCGTATTGATAGCATGATATGACTTATGGAGCCGTTGAAAAGTAAAAAAAGTAGTACTGGATCAGAGCGTACTGTGAAGAGGCCATTGCAGTCATACACAAATGAACTCCATTTCTGTTCTCCAAAGTAAAAAACCAAATCATATGTTAATATATCAAGAAGGACTGGATGTCATCTTATAGAATGAGTGGGTGAAGCGAAATTGATTCTTCAAAACGTTGGGCAGTGTGAGTTGATCACATGATATTGCCAACATATCATGCGATACGTTTATGATAGGCTAGTTTTCATGGCCTCGACAAAAACTTTAGAATGGCCTCATTTTTTGTATCCATACAGAAGAAAATAACATTGCCGCTAGTTATGCATTGTTATGAACATGAGACAAGGGAGCTACGACATTGTGTGTACCCGATCCTTCCATTGCTATAGCCTTCTTCCTGTGCTGCCAGCTACTGTTTCGCCACTTTAATTCACTCAAATGGAATCAATCTTTTCCCAAGAAAGGTCATAAAAATGGAACTGTGTGTAGAAGACTGATTTGATTCAAATTTACAGGGTCCTTGTTAAGTATTTTCCGCAAATGTGGCTTGCCCCATAGTTTGGGAGAATTTTCGTACACGCTTACTCGTAAGGGTCAATGTGAAAGTAAAATATTATAACATCGGTGGTCTTGCAGATAGAAGAAAAATAGAGGGAGAGACAAAGGCGTACACGTGTATACATGTGATGGTTTTTGTGGCAGCATGCGGATCGATACTTTTTGACATTTGTAATGACTGGTGTAAAGCAGTTACTAAAGGAAAAATGTTGACATAGTTAAACCAATCAGAGACGGCTTTATAACCATGTATCACATGAAAGGATTGTTGTGTAGAGATCACAATTAACATCACGAATTCAAAGAAATCATAATCAGGATACAATTTGTGTCTAAATCAGTCAGTTACTTCAAATAGACAGGCAGCTTTCAAACCCATCACTTGCGATAACGTGTTTTATGCATGGAGTACCTTGACCATTTCCCTCGTATATTTACTCTTTTATTGCCTATTTCCACTACAGTCGATGGGCTCTGATAACAGTATTAGGTTCATGTTCTTTGAAAACCGACCTTTCACTCAAGTACCAGCATGTCTACAGTTGCAGATATTATAAGAATGATCCAGGTCAACAGGGTCATTACACGCTCATGGCGTAGAGGAAAGATGCGGACTCAGTCAAATCTTGGCAGTGAAAGATAGACTCACAAACTGCCATTGGCGTCGGATCGGCGCCTGTCTTTGCTATCTAGGTCTGACTTGGTCTTTTACCATTTTATTATTCAAAATGTTTTCTACTAAAGTCGGACTGTCGAGAGCCTGAATGGAGAAACATAGTCTGACCCTGTTAATTAATCTGGTTTCCCAATTTGTGCAAAGCTCATCTGCCAATCAGTCGCCGCGGCATTTCACTATGCTCTGTAGTAGCACGACCCAAAAGACCCTTCTTGTTTAAATCTCAGTATTTTGACAGGTACGTTGATACAAAACCCAAATAGGACCAATTTAAAGAAATATCAAGTGACCTGAAGGAGCCCATGAACGAAACACCGATAAGTGATGAATACAACGTCTAGCGTGGAAGCTGACGCATGCAACTGGGGACTCCCACAGGTAGTTAAATGTGGCTCAATTTTCCCACAATAAAACATAAAATGTGCAAGTCTAAGAAAGTTGTTTCGAACGTTTTGTTATATTTGACAATAAGGATAGCCTATAGATTTCCTTCAACTGTTTGTGCAAACTCTTAATCAAATAGTTATTCAAGAGGGGTATGATTGGACATTTAAAGTTATCCTTGCGTGAGTGACAAACTTATATGCCAGAGTTGTATCCCTCTGCCTTCTCGTGCACTGGCGCTTGTTTAATTACGTATTTTGCTTCAGAGTTTTCAAAGTAATACTCATCATAGCCAGTTTTCACTGGGCTTTAATTTGTTTCAAATTTCAATTTGGCCAGTGGCTAATATGATATGTTCTAATGAATGATATTTCTTTGCTTAAAGCATAAATGTAGTCAACGTTTTACGCCTCAAGATAGGATTACGGTTCAGAAGATTGTTTCTCCAGCATGACATAAATTATGAGCAGTAACTTGTGATAATGTGTTGGTAAGCTACAAATGGAGTTTTAAAAGGTCCCGTGGGCAGATTAAGAGCCACTCGTCATTCCTTTCAATATTTGAAACTAAAAGCCATGTGAGAACGTAATGCCACGCCTCATACCGTAGAGTTTCTCTGGCATGAAGGGAATATCAAGGTGGGACAAGACTTGGTGTGGAAACGAAAATTATAGGACCAAAAAGGACAGGCTACAGATAGCTGATATTTTCATAAGGAACTTTTGCGAATAGAAATAAACATCAAAATTATCACAGGAAGCCTTACAAATTCGCGTATGGACTTTTTGGTTCCTCACGATGAACAACAATTATATCCTCTTCATATAGCAATTACTGTGTGCGTAATGTGGACACTGATTGGAAAAGTTCTGGTACACATTATTCGAAGAAGTACTTCAAGTAGAGCATTCAAAGAGGATACTCTACCGATTTATGTTTTTCTTTTTTTTTCACAACCCAGTATAACAAATAATCGTCATATATCTGTCCAAATAGATTATACAAGCTAAGCTTGTAAAGAGGAATTCAGTTTCCTTGATTTTGTATTTATTTCTTTGTCTGTGCATCTGTCTGTTCATTCATTTATTCATTCATTCATGGGTCAATTTTTGATAAACACTTAGGCTGGGATAAAATGCTCTGACAGTTGCACTTATAACTGATATAATGAGTAAAATTGAAACTTCTCGTCGGACAAACATGTTTCGTACTCATGGAATTCACTTGTTATGTCTCGTTAAATTATGTCTTTTCCCCACAAGGTGACATCGATGTAATTCTACTTATTCGAATGTCGTACCTGTATGCATAATCACTTTTAATACTAATAAGGCAAATGCTTGCGAAATAACTTGAATATTTCAAGTCACGGAGATTATAATACTTTAATAAGCGACAGATGCTACATTAAAAGAAATCATGGACCGGCGTTTATCTTATTTTGACGTCCCTGTCGTTCCAGCTGATGGTATTCATGGCAATTACACTCGACGAAAAACACAGGTTTGATTGTACACGAATAATAATAATAATAATAATAATAATAATAATGATGATGATGATGATGATGATGATGATGATGATGATGATGATGATGATAATAATAATAATAATAATAATGATAATTTATTAGCTGTTTTCCAAAGAGTTGATTTACAAATTTCTATATGCCTGTAACCTGACATCATTTAGTGCTGGGCAGACAAATAGAAAATGTGATAAATCTTCTCTACTATCTTTACATAAAGGACATCTTCCGTCTGATAAACCCCATCTTTCAAGATCTTCCCCGACACCAAGACACCCAGTGCGGGCCAAAAAATTTAATCGTGCACCGGCAAAGTTATTTACATTAACAGATAACTTTCACCGAAAGAGGACCGTTTAAACATTTGATACCATCTTAAAGACTTTTTCAAGTCTCTTTCCTGGAAAAAGTCTTATTTATATGCTTCTAACGATAATTTTAAAAAGGATCCAGCCATTCTGGAGTCCTTGATTCCAGGGCACGGTCTATGGCTACGTTATTAAAGACCTTCTTAATTTCGTCAACATGTAGCCAAATCTCAGGTTTGTCATTATTTCTTTGCCAAAGAGTGTCAAAAATTTGCTTACATAGCCTTGTGTCTGACATCTCAAATTTCATTCTGTGAAAGTATCTTATCCTAATGCGATCCAGAATATAGATTGGGCGACGTTTTCCCTACATTTTAAATCTATAAGGTAAATGTCTGGTATAATTAAAGATGGAAAATACATGCTATTTTAGAGATTTCCCTTTATAAAATAAACAACATTTTATAAAGTCCTACGATACTGAACTATTTGTCAACTTCCTGACCGTTTTCCACCCTAGTACGCTTTGAGTACTCCCCTGTGTATATGACATACTCGCAAATTTTTCATTTTCTGGTCTACTGCCAAAATTTCTTGTAAATTGAAATCATTAATAGTTAGCACACTGCATGCGGAAAATAGAAACTTTTTTTATGGCTGGTTTATTGGGAAATGTTCAAAATTGATCTTTGTCAAGTGGCGCGCATGGTAATGGTAGACTCATGACCTTGATGCGAGTGTGGAAACCAAGATATGTTTATGCAGCAGTCTCATTTCTTTAGATCAAGATAGTTTCCATTAGTGTCATTGCAGCCCAAAATGTAATTTTTATTCCTTTTTGTCAATGTGCAATGAAACTTCATATCTTAAGGTCAAATAAAATATACCAGATTCAATACGTAACAAAATTTTGAACATTTGAAAAGACTGCATTGTGTATGGTTGGGATGGTGTTAAACAGCAAATGTCATACGGTGATCATATATTCCGATGCGCTGCCTATGCTATGCGATGCTCTGAATTGGGTTAAACAAGTTTAGGTTTAAATGATCAACGACACCCTTTGCCTACGTCTAACACGTGCAAAATAACCAATAATAGATTTTCCCTAGGTATCTGTGTCTGAATATTCCCAAATGGTATTAGACGATAAACCAGAAATATGATTGTGCAGTGCATATTCATTGAACGTATACACAATCCTCGGAACAATATTTATGTACATGTGTTACGACCGGCAATTGTCGCCACTTAATGGCCAATTATCAAGACAATGGATCACTTTTGTCCACTTATATAATGAGTTAAGTTGGTTATTAGATTAAAACGTGAACGGCCCTAAATGTATCACCGCATAAGCTTTGCACTAGGGACCAATATATTTATCGATCCCCTTCTCGACATACAGGATGTTAAAGTACTTGTACACAGATACAGATGCATTATTTCAGGTCGATCTTGCAATTGTATCCCTCAAATTTTACTAAACTAGACAATGAATTCTGTAACGAAAGCATCAGGAGCTAAGCGGAGTGGAGCTGAGCTTGGTTTGAACATATTTTATTTTTGAGAAATACAAGTGAGAAGAAGGGCAGAGCCCTATACTAATCCCTCTTGTAGAGAGAAGACAAGATCACAGGACAAACTTTACAGGACCACTGCAGTGTAACGTCGCTCACCGAAATCAAGAAAGAACTAGGTGAGCGGCGAGACAGATAGAAACGAAGAAAAGATAGGACAGCGCAAAACAAAGACAGATAGGGGAGCTCATTTACGGGGTACGGCCGTTTGATCGGCCGTCTCTCGCGTCCAGATACCAGGAAAAGCGGGCGGGGAAAATTTAACACCAGTTCCCGTCGTAGCTGGGAGCTGAGCTATATATATATATATATATATATATATATATATATATATATATATATATATATATATATATATATATATATATATATATATATATATATATATATGTATATATATATATATGTGTGTATATATATATATGTGTATATATATATATATATATATATATATATATATATATATATATATATATATATATATATCTTTACTTCGTACTCGTAGTTCACATGTAACATATTTCATACATTATGTCATCACGTTTGTCAGTCCATCCATCCATGTACAACGTTTCTAACATATCCAAAACTATCGCTCAAACTCAAACTTGTTTATTTTGGTGGGCGTCTTCCAAGTTTGTTCAGGAGGCCACGCTTTAGAAACTTTTGGACCCTTTGTTTATTTTAAGGTAGTGGAGGATTGGGCTATAACGGCAAAATCGTGACCCGACACATCAGGATTTTTTTTCCATTTTCATTAAGTTTGGCATTTTCCTTTCTTGTCACGAAATATGAAATACCAAAAAAGCAAAGTTTTTGTGATAAAAAGGGAAAATGTGATCATATTTTAGCTGGCTGGAGCGTGTGCATACCTATTTATAAACGTATACTAAATAATCGGCCAAAGTTTGGCTACCAGTCGGATGATTTCCACAACCCAGTGCCGCAGCTATGGAGAGAAACTGACTGTAACCATTGAGGAGTGCTGCTAGTAAATCTTTGTGTGAACGGCTTGACAGATCAGGATAACCGCTTAATTGGTTTATGGTGGTGACCAAATAGCCATGAAGATAATGAAATGGATTGGCATGTTTCCTATACTGATAGTGATTGGAGAAAAAGCGACCTAATGCTAATAGGTGCCGATTGTCAAAATGGCGCCTTGTCACCAACCTGGAACTCAAAAAGTGAATAAAGGCAGTTTCAAAATGGAGGAAGAAAAATAGTTTTCTTCCTCCATGGTTTCAAACGATGCATTAATTGCCATTCAGAAATATGGAATTGTAAACAATGTAAAGTCAATCAAGCCTTTAGCCTTTTCCAATTCATGACCAACTTTCTTTACAGTTTGGTGGCAAAGATATAAAGTACAACAATATATGAATTTCCACTACACTACTCGACAGCCTGTCTCCAGATACATGTACATGCTATGCAAACTATAAAAATAGACTTTTGGTTCAGCGAATACTTATATGTGCCTTCAACTCTGTAACAATTTGGAATTTTGCTCGTATCAGTTTGAAAATCTGCTGTTGCTGCTACTGCCTTGACGGACGGGGGGGGGGGGGGTGCGGGGTGGATAGGCTACACAAGGCACGGACCAAGTGTGAATGTACATGTATGTGGAATGGACGGGAGTTGTGATGCATGTCTTTGTTTTTTCCTGGTCTTTCATCTGAAGTGCGTACATCGTACTTTATGATTTGCATGTCAAATATGCTGAACAACAGTATTAAAATATAAACGTCCCAGTAAATTTGTATCAGGCAGACACCCGCACTAGAATTTTATTATCTATAGCCTATGTGCAGAAGCCTGCCACTTTTCAGATGTACAGACTTGTCCACTTTTTGAGGGGGTGTATCAAAGCACACTGACCCGAAAGACCAGATTTCGAGATTTTTAACTTTGCCCATAAGAAGAATATGATCAATCACAATCACATTACTAAACTCGGGTTTAGGTACAAAACCATGGGGTTTCTTTTTAGCAAAACCTTGTTTTGAGCACTAAACCCACGGTTTAAGAGCAGAACTACATGTATTTTGATCACAAAAGCCACGGTTTTGCCAGCAAACCCTAGGTTTTCTAACACTGAACTAACAGCCAAAGGCAGGGTTTGTAAATTTTAAAAGTACAGAACAAAACCCTGGGGTTTGTGACGTCACAAATACTTTGGCTGTGAAAAAGTGCAATTTTCGTGGTTTTGTAACCAACCAATCATGACAACTGTTACTTGGTAAGCTACTCAACATTATATAATTCAATGCCAAAACAAAGACAAAGTGACTCATTTTGTGTAGCTTTACACTATCGTCACTGACAACAGCTATTCATCGTAGTGGACAGTCATTTCTCTGACAAAGCCTGACCACGGAAGCTCAAAATATAGAATAGTAAGTACTAATCATCAAATAAAAATAATGAAAACCGTGTTGTGAGTGGCTTGTGTATCCATATAACCAATTTGCTGGTAAAATAAAAAAAACCCCTGGGTTTTGTGAACTATTTAACAAAGCAACTGCAATGCCTAGAGTTATCACAACAAAACTCAGGGTTTCGCAAATTATCAAGATGACTAAAGCATTTAACAAAACATTTAGGTTTGTGATGCCACAAAACCCTCGGGTTTACAAATTATTGAAAAAAACAACAATTGCAAAACCCAGGGTCATTATGGAAAAACTCAGGGCTTTGAAACAAAACTGTGAGTTTTGTCAAAAGATTGGATAACAAGGCAAAACCATGGGTTTCGAAACAAAACCCAGAGTTTGGTCGACAAATGTCTGGGTTTTGCGAATGAAATCCAAGGATTTTTGGTGTACAAAACCGAAGCTTTCGTGCATTTTTATTGAAAAAAAATTAAACATTGTGACATTTGTTTTGTTATCCTGGGAAGTTTACAAAATCCAGGGTTTTGTAACAAAAGCCTGGCATTTGCAAGCAAAACATGGTTTTGCGTACAATACGATGGGTTTTGTTTAAATACTCAGAGTACAAAAGTATTACAAACCAATATTTTGTTAACAATAACCAGGCTTTGTTAATTATTGAACCGTACAACTTCCATACGAGTCACACCATCAGAATTGCGAAAGCAAACACAGTTCGTCTTGGCAGGGAAGAAACTTCCATCCGTACGAACAAACTGTCACATCATCGCCTTGGTCATGGTATATTCTATTAGCCCCTGTAACATGTATTAGTGTCTGATCAAAGACTACTCTAGGAAACAAATAGAGTACATGTAGGTTATCCACATGTAACAATGCACAGTTTTATCACCAATGCAACCCCTGAAACTATTGGATTATCATCATATGTAAGGTGTTCCATGTTTTCATCACTTTTTTCAAAGTCGAGTCATCCTGCTAGTGTAGTTTGTGTATCAGTAAAAGGAGCGTCGTCTCAGCGGCTATGCAAGTTAACCTGTAGAGACGCGTGCCAAATTAAGTAGAGGGCTAGCTGCAAATTAAATATATATATATATATATATATATATATATATATATATATATATATATATATATATATATATATATATATATATATATATATATGTATATATGTATATATATATGTGCGTGTGTGTGTGTGTGAGTGTGTATTTATACATAATCACGCATAGTTGGTGGAAAGCTACCTCGCTCAATGAGTAATCATGAACATTTAGCGGACTTTAAAAGGGAACTTAACAACAACAAACCAAAATGTAACGTGTTTTGTAATTATGATGATAGGAAAATTGCTGTTAATCATGTCAGGATGAGAATGGGCTGCATCTAGCTTAATGATAATCTTGTTTTTTCATTAACTTTCACCATGGCTTTCACTAGCATATACGTTCTTCTTGTGGCACATCGCATTTAGTTTCCAGCTATTTGCTCTTAATATTAGAGGCATAACTGACTCTTTCAGAGGAAGATCCATCTTCCATTGGTTCAGAGAATTCCATCAAGGAATTATCTTCCTGCAGGAAACTCACAGCAGTCCAGGAATTGAACAGTGCTGGAAAAATGAATGGGGGTTCCTATTTAGTATTCCCATGCGACTATTAACTGCACTGGCCTCGCAATCCTAATACCACATAATTTGAACTACTGCATAAATGATACATTCTCTGATCAGGATGGCAGATTTATTTTTATAGATATATCGATTGATGATGTCCGTTATATCCTTGCCAATGTGTATGCCCCCACAAAAAACCTGCATCGCGAACAGTGCAAATTTTTGAACTTTTTTTGTTGAAAAATTAGTAGAATATTCTGGCGAGAATATTATTGTGGGTGAGTACTTTAATATTGTGTTGATTCCTGAACTTGACAAACGGGGTGGTATTCTTACCCTCCCCCCCCCCTCGAAGTTGACACCGGGTATCAGTGAATTATTGTTAGATGGACTAGAGCTTGTTGACATATGGCGACTACGCAACCCCAATACATTTATGTTTACATGGTAATCAGGAGCCCCTCAAGTTCAATGTCGTCTAGAGTATTGGCTGACCTCCTGATTCTTTTCTCAGTGGGTGAAAGATGACAAGATCGAACTCTCTATTAAAACTGATGACAGTTTAATTTCATTGCATTGAAGGTGACCTTTTTGAAAGGCGTGGTCCAGGAATCTTTGAAATTTAACTCCAGTTCACTGTATGATTAGACATATACAAAAAGAGTAAAAGAGTTGATTTAAACTTGCAGAGGTTGATATAATGAATTACAAGATAAAGGGCTTATCTTGGATGAACTAAAATGTGAGATCCGGGGTGTGACTATTGAACATTCTAAATTAAAACGTAAAAAAGAAAGACAACAAGAAAATTGTTTAAAAAGTGAATTTGATTCTCTATCAGAAAATATAAATAAATTTAACTAATACTGAAATGGAAAGGTTCGAGGAAGTTAAATCACTTATGAAATTTATAAATGATAAACCAAAGGTTTAATGATCCAGTCTGAAAGTCCATTGTGTAGAACTTGGTGAAAAAACACTTTATATTTTTGTAGCTTTGAAAAAAAAGGAATTATAAGAATAAACACATCACAAAAAGGCAAGCTCGAAATAACATAGAAATAACCAAACCAAACCAAATCTTACAAGAGGAAAATTCTTTTCACACCAACTAATATAGAAGCAGACATATAGGTACAACAGATCTGGAAGACAGTCATCTGCAGGCATCTGTTCATCCAGCGGGCATAGCAAAATTAAATGAAGAGGAAACATTTAAGTGTGAAGACATGGCAACAGAAGCAGAAAGTAGACTAGTACATGGCTGTATGAAATAATTAAAAAATCCCAGGCACAGATGGGCTCATTCCAAAATTTTACCAGCTGAGTATTTTTGGACGGAAATAAAAAAACTTGGTAATTGATGCACTGAATCACGCCTTTCATAAACTATCCACAGATCAACGCAGAGGTATTATATCTGTTACTCCTAAAAAAAAAATAATAATAATCAACAATGTACATTGCTGAAAAATTGTCGCCCTATCCCATTTTTGAATACAGACTATAAAATTCTTCGAAAACACTTGCAAACAGATTGCAGATTTGTTTACCCAGATTAATAGTGTTTGACTTAAAAAAAAAAAATTAGTGGCAAGACAAATACAGTTGGTCCCGAACTGAAGCAAATCGATAGTCAGTGGCGTTGTATTCTTTGTTCCTGTTTCCATAATGACTAGTGTGGTTATGTAAAGAATAGATTCATAGGTAAGAGTATAAGAGTGGTTGACGACATTTTCAATATAACTGGGATGCACAATATTCCCAGACTGCTTGTCTTGATCTATTTTTAGAAAAGCATTTGCTACAATAGAGTCGCCCTACATTAATGAAATATTTGAGGGTTTTAATTTTGGACCTGACTTCAAGAGGTGGTTTTCGATCTTGTTTAAAGACGCCTCTTCTGGCGTCATAGACAATGGCTATGCCTCTGAATTCTTTATTTTATCAAGAGGAGTAAGGTCAGGGTGTACAGTTTCTCCCTTTCTGTTAATTTGGCTGTAGAACTTCTTGCCATATTTATCAAAGGTAAACCAGACATCAAGGGAATTACTTTGAATGGTAAGGAGATTAAAATCTCTGACTGGCCAATGACGCAACTTGTTTTTTGGCAGACTTGGTATCTGCGAAGCAACTTTTGAAGGTTCTTAAAGATTTTGAAAATGTTCTGGCTTGAAATGAAATATGACAAAACCACTGTCAGATGGATAGGTGCTAACAAATTTTCTCCAGATGGCGACTTACCTGTTCTTTGGTGCAGGGACCACTTTATTTTGTTAGATATCACCTTTCATGAGGATGAAAAGCGCTTGCTTAATTTTAATTCCGATTCTTAATTGACATCGTTTAAAATTTTGAAAGTTTGGAGAGTTAGAAATTTTTCGTCAATTGGAAAAAATGTAGTGTTAAAATCTCTGGTAATGTCAAACTACTCTTTATGTGCTCATTCATTCATGTTGAAGAGTCCCTCATTAACAAAATACAAGCTTGCAGTAGAAATTTTGTGTGGAGTGATGGAATATCAAAAGTAAAGTCCAGAGTCATGTATAGAGGTATTCCTAATGGTGGCTGGAAACTATTAAATTTCAAATCCCAAAATGGTGCACTGAATTTTAACTGGATTAAATGGTTGATTTGATTCCAGAGACTCAATGCGGAAAACTACTTTTCAAGAATTCATTCCAACTATGAAAGTGCAAGACCTGTTCTTTTGTAAATATTTCTTTACTTTCAACCTGGCTGGACTTCCTCTCTTTTACCATGACTTGTTCAACACATGGAAATATGCTCACTTAAATCTTATCCCAGCTTCGATGGCAGACATCATAAGTGAACCTTTATGGCATAATATTTACATTTGTTATTTTTGTTAGCATTGAAAGAATAGAAACGGTAGTGTAGTTCATGAGGCAATGGTTACACTAAAGCATCTCGTGCAACCAACGTGCTGAGCAATAATATCCTCATGCTTGGCCTGGGACTATTTTCACTTCCCAATTGTTAGCGCCTCCGAAGCGTTTGATTCATAGGCCTAAGCATAATGGGCAGACGGTATCAGATGATCAAGAATTGCATATCTACTCGTCAAAACTTGCCTAAATGTTTTCTTTTACCGGTTTTGCAAGCTTTATTGAAATAAAGTTGTTGTGTTATTTAGAACTATTTTTTTTCTAGTTTTGTGTTCCAGGAGTTGCCTTGACAACTGATGGCTGATATAGTAGCCCCGCCTACTTGGCTCCTCCCACTAGTAAACAAAAAGGCGATTTTTTTGTAAATTAACAAGCTAAAAACGATTTTAAATCAACTATCAATGATAATACTTACTCTTATGTCAATAGAAATTGATGTTAAATGTAAATATAAGAATTAAACTTCCTCTCTAGTGTAATTACGGGCGCATGGTTGCAGTTTGTGTGACAGGCATTTCTTTGATGACGCGCTAGCGCGCGTCATCAGAAATGCCTGTCACACAAACTGCAACCATGCGCCCGTAATTACACTAGAGAGGAAGTTTAATTCTTAAATAATTTTATTACAATTGAGAGAAAATCTATATTCTTTAAACATTTGTACCAGAAAGGGTTTAAATTCTTAAGACAATACCAGTGGTGCTTTCTTATCTGGAGAAGACATAAGCAACAAATATGGTATTGCAACACTTTTTAGATATAATTCTTAACGATCTGCGATACCAGGACATTGGAAACCACAAATTCGTATCAACCCACTAAAAATTCCTGAAGAGGTTTCAGTCATACATAAAAATGCTTTGTCTCATAATATTTTACATCTTTCTTGTAAACAGTTCAACTGGTTCCTAACTGACTCTAATTTTAAGGATGTACCGCCGTGCCAAACAAAATGGTTGGAAATATTGGATGTAGTTGCATCAAACTGAGACAACATATTTCAGCTTTGCTATATAAGCACTCTGGAGACTAGGTTACGTGCTTTTCTTTTTTTTTCTTCCCGGATTTCTACCAAATAAATCAACACGTACAATGGGTTTAGTAGAGTCTGAAACCTGTGATCATTGCCCAGCGAAAGATTTCATTGTTCAAAGATTCACAGAGTTTAATCAGGTCAAAATGTTTTTGAGAAGTTTCCAGGATTGGTAGAATGATATTCATACTAGTGCAACCATTACATTATACCCTTTTGGCATCATCTTTGGTTTTTATAAGTTCAAGAAATCATATGCATTGAATAACTGCATTTAACTTGCTAAGTATTTCATTCATATTCAGGCATGTAAGAAAGAAACTAAACGGTTTACAATTTTTTATCCAATCTAGAACATAAGGTCAGAGTTGAAAGACATGTATTACTTAATCAATCCAATCAAGAATTATTTCATCAACACTGGGGTTGCATGGCATCTTTTTTGTTAGAATCAACCGTGAACAATTGTATGTACTTAAAAGTCCTGACGGTTAAAGTCAATGTCTGAAAATGTATAGAGAACAAAATAAAGAGCTATTAAAAAAAGATAATCTTGTTATAATTGGCGTTGTTAAATCACCATCATGCACTAATGTGGGGCAGAATTAGAGAATACTCGTCACGTTTTCTTCGAATGTAGTCGATATACTTTATTCAGATTGAATTGCGGACTGAAGTAATGCCTTATGTGAGTTTTAACGCTCACGCGTTACTATTTGAAATTAAGGGAAAAGGAAATATAAATAAGGCAATTTTTTTCAAGCAGTATACCATTATATTAAGCATTCAGGAAAGTTTAAGATATAAATTTTGGAAACTAGTCTGTGGCTAATGAAAGCATTTGTAATTTCATTACACATCACACATGCCCACTATCCACCCATTCTGAAAGTGTGGTCCCATATGTTGCCCATCTGTGTATTAGTGTTTTGAAATATTAATAGTCTATTGTCTTACGTGTACAAGGGGCCCTAACTTAGACTGTTGAGCCTGTCGGCCAATTGTTCTTCAATACAATTTGTTTAAACCATATATATATATATATAGATATATATATATATATGTGTGTGTGTGTGTGTGTGTGTGTGTGTGTGTGTCTGTAAAGGCCCCCAAAATATTTGGAAATTATAGTGATCTAGGTGCAAATTTGTATAATTTACAGATCATTATAACTGCAGGTTACATGTATTGGATAAATAGTGAGATAAACTCATGTCAGAGAAAGGCAAGAGGGGATGGACAGAATAGTATCCAACTCAGGGGTCAATTGTCTAAAATTGAATTTTTTCCTTTTCAAAATTATCCCCCGCCCCCCCCCCCCCCACACACACTCACACACATACATTCTGCATGCCTCGTCGTCAACTGTTTTTCTTGTTGCTGTCCGTTTGCTTCATTTTCATGGTGCATTTGTGTATTTTCCTGCTTTTTTGCGGTATGATTACAAGCGGTCCAAGACCTTGAATGGCCAGAGCCATGTCAATGCCAATAAACACATGTCGCTCTTTGATCCAATTGGTCAAAAAAAAAACATTTCCCACGTTCATAAATTTCAGCCCTACAATGCAACACGAGTAGAAATGAGTGAGCAAATCATGTCTGTCGAATATTGAAGCAGACTGTCATACTCTAAGCCCATCTTGTACAAGCAGGGCCATTTTCAAACAATGTTGCTAGGGTCAAGGTGATAGCCCCTTCCGCTCACGCAACTAATCTGCTTTCGAGTCCCTTTTGAATCTGTCTCTGTCAGGTGGGAAACCACAGTGACAAGCTTAAGTATGGCTGACTTTGATATCATGCGAGTAAATAACTGCTAATTTTTCAAACTTGTAAATGCCCAAAAGTCATTTTTGTTGCCGAGCTTGAGGCCACTTTGCAATTGAGTTGCATCCTACCAGTTTAACATTCTGATGCCAGAAACGTCATTCGCTTGTACAGTCATACAAAAAATATTATGAACTCTAATCTGAATATCACTTTTCATATTATATGCGTGATATAAAAATTACTATTTTAACCTTTGGAAAAATTCAACTGTACAGAATATTGAATGACAAATATCGATTTCAATGTGTGCTTGGGCACAAAAAACCCACCAATAAATAAAGTACAAAATAAAAAAGCGCAAGGTAAACGTGATGCATTGCAGTCTTTGTTTAGATAATCGGATATTAGTCGGAACTATGATAGTATTTAGCCATTTTGCAATCGACGTCCATCTACCCAGATCATAAAGCACAATGCAGTTATATCAATAGCTATACAGGAACCTCCTCCATCGGCTCACAATTACAAGGAAACTAGATTCTCCCGAGGGCAAAATTCCCTCTCCTAACTTATTGTCTTTTCTGCACCATGGTGAAATTTGTATTAATTTAAACCTCCGGCTAAATCAGTTGATTAATCAAACTGAATCAGAGAAAAAAGGCTCGTGCATCTAAGCTCTGAAATGTGCAACAGTGTACACTGTATCTTGATTGAGAAGAAGTATCAAGGCTTCAGACCAAGGAGCTGGATAGTTCCGCATGGCTCTCGTTGTTCATACTATTACATCACAGCATTATATCACAGATTATGCATTTTGTCAAAATTAATGATATATTTGATACCTTTACCAAAAAAATGAAATATTTAATCGTCTGAGCTTGAATTGAGTCAATAACAACATTTTAAAGCGTTCACGCCGTCGTCCCAGTGCCTTTGCATGGCGTCATTTTGTACTTGTAGATAAATACTATCTACAGTGATTTTATTATAAAGAGGCTTTACACACCTGTATATGATACAGGATAACGCTGGACCATTGGCTGCCATCTATAAGTGCACTTGTCAAAACGTACTTGAAGCTATCGCATGTAAGACACATTGGACACTGCAGTCAGATTTAGGTTGAGATTCACCTTCATTTTGGCCATATGAATATACAGAATACTCCATGAGCCAGTTTATAAGAACAATGGCTTAATTGGCCTGTAAATAGCTTAATACGCAAGTCACATCCCAGTGGTCTTGCCCGATGTCCTGTAAGGGTGTGGGTATTTTAATGAATACAGCAGAAAGACGTATATTTTCCCTAAAAACTGCTCACAAACACCAGGGATATACTTTGTATAAAACATTTTGAAAAAAAGGTTTAAAAGTCAAACCTAGTGCCTTACATACCTAAATTCTGAGATGCTCATTCAATGGTAGAATGTGGAAAAAGAGGGAGCGCCATCTCTTTGCGTATCACTTACAAAATTATTCAGTCTTTCGTTATAGCTTCAAGCCGTCCCCAGCTTGTGGAAGCAAGCACATGTCACATGTCACATGTCACCCCTTTATAGAAAAAGGGCGACCCTACTTTATGTAACAATTATCGTTCTCTCTTTCAAGTTGTATCGATACAGCACTTGAGAAAGTCATTTTAGCATGTCTTGAATTTTTTCACGGATAATTTCATTTTGTCTGCTTACCAGTTCGGTTTTATACCTGGCGACTAGACAGTCGACCAACTTCTTTCCCTGTATCATACCTTGCATTTGATCTGCAGAAAGAAGTACGAATTGTTTTACTTGGTATAAGCAAAGCATTCGATCGTGTTTGGCACAATGGTTTATTACACAAATTGAAACCCACTGGCATATCGGGTTCTTCGCTCAATTGGTTTCAAAATTATTTCTTCAATCGCCAACAGTGCTTCGTACTGAATGGCCAGGTATCTGATTGGCGCACCATACATACTGATGTCCCACAGGACTCTGTACTAATTCCTCTCTTATTTTTAATCTTTATAAATGATATTGTGGATATTGTCCAGCCAAATGTAAAACTTTGCAGATGACACTTCCTTGTTTCTCACTGTTGACAATGCAAATTTAACGATAAACAATTATCTTTATTTTATTTCATCTTGGTCTTCCAACTGGTCGGTAACTTTAATGCTCTGAAAACGAATGCTATGTTGGTATCTCGAAAAAGAAATCTAGTAAATTATCGTCGTTTAGTATTTCAATACCACCAGCAGGAAAATATTGACCAGCACAAACATTTAGGGCTTGTATTCCGATCCGACGTTAGGTGGAACGAACACATCAATACTATAGTCATCAAAGCCACTAAACCACTCAATATTTTGAAAACAGTACAGTATACCCTTGACAGAAAAACGCTAGAAATTATCTATACATCATTTATTCGACCTTTAATGGAATACGGTTCTGTTGTCTGGAATGGCTGTTTTCAGGCTGATGCATTAAAGTTGGCAGGTATTCAGTTGGCTTCTGCCTGGGTCATTTCTTCTGTCATGCACACCTTACCAAATGCTAAATTGCATAAGGAAATTGGTTTTGTAGCATTGAAAAAGCGTAGAGAAATAAGTAAGTTAATATATATGTACAAAATTAAAAATAATCCACAATATCTTCATGTTTTTCTGTACTATTAGTAACTTGAGAGTACCGGTTTAAACCACCAGTTGCCTTTTATGGGTAACTGCCTGTCTCAAGTCAGGAGTGAAATTTGTTTCTTCACATTGGTATTGGAAGATAAATGTTGATGCTTTGGCAAGTCTGGAATCTCTTTGCTGTCATTGTTGGGTTTGGAATTTATAAATATGCATGTTTTTCTGTACTTTTTATATTTAACTTTGTAGCCATAAATTAATATGATATGATTGGTTTATCGCACAGTATATTATATATTATACTGTAAAAGCCCCGCTGTCTGTCCCGCTTCGCGTGGTATGCCCTGCTTCAATATGTTACCTTAGAGGGATGCTCTATTTGTTCTTCATACTTTGTTATTTACAAATCATGAACACCATTTAATGACAGCATTGCACCAGGCCTAGTGATGTTCCGCCTGTCCTGTGCAATTGTATTTCTTCTGCATGAGGGGTTAACACAGGGCCTGGCCTGTTTCCCCAATTATTTTCCTTTATGGAATATAATATGTTTAAAACAACATCATATAGAACATAATAGAAATAAAGTTGCTAACAGTAGATAAGTCATTTATGTATATGAGAAATAAAAGGGGCCCTAAGATAAATCCTGGGGTAACCCCTGTTATAATCTTTAGGGAATGTGACTTAATGCCTTCAGTTTCAACAAATTGTGTTCTTTCAGTGAGATAGCTTTGCAACCATTGAAGTTCAGTGTTAAGGATTCCATAATGTTTGAGATTTTCTAAACGGATTTTATGGCAAGAGGTAGCTTATTCTCAACAAGGTCTCTAGTTCTAATATGGCATTATAGTTGTTTTCTGAATCCCTATTGTTGGTCGTAGAATGAATTATTGTCAGTGAAATAATGAGATAGTTGAGTGTGAACAACTGTTTGGAAAACTTTAGAAATGGTAGGCTGGACAAAAATGAGTCTATAGTTGTTGAAGTCGTGTGGGTCACCTTTTCCAAAGAGAGGGATTACGGTAGTTAGTTTAAATTTTTCCCGTGAAAACCCCACAGTTTAATGACTGATTAATAATGGCGGTTCAGGGGTTAAGAAGAGGGTCAGATCTCTTTTGAGAAGAATAAGGGAAATTTTGTACACATTGGAACTTGTTTACGGTTATAAATTCCTAATTATTTTTAACATGATGAGAGTACCAAAGATTAAGAAAAGAAAGTCGAGTTCACATTGATATTTTGAAGATAAGTGTGAAAGCCTTTTTCCCAACGGTGTCAATCTTCTTGGCAAGATCTGGTGCTGTATCAATGAAAAAATAATTAAAATGAGAAGCAATGTCTGGTGTCGAAGTAAGTTATTTATTGTTAGTATTCAGGTATTTTGGAAATTTTTAATGAGGGCGGGGTTTATTTAAGACCTCTTTTTATTATATCCAATGTATGTTTTATATCATTTTTGTTTATGTCAAATTCAGCTCGGTAACAAGTTGATTTTGCACTGTGAATCATTGAAATTACTACTGTATCACATTTTTGTAGTCTGTTAAGCTGTTCATCATAAAGATCATTATCAGAATTTATTTAACACTTTTTTATACAAACGGTCTCTGTGTTTTATTTTGTCAAAGGTTTCTGGGTTAATCCATTTAGATCTTTGATGTTCACATTTGTTACATTTAGTTTTTTTTAAGTGGAAAGCATTTGTTGATTTTCTCATTTAAAGTGAATGTAAATTCTTGATCATAAGTGACTTAAGGATTTGCATCTCGATTATTGTCAGATATTGATCCCAAATTTGTAATATTTAAATCATCAAGTAAATCACGCGTTGAAGTCCCTGTAAAGGCCGTGAGTTTTACATGTTTTTGGTAGAATAAGTTGCTCGAACATCACAGTAGATAGAAGAGATAGTTGCCATGTGATCCGAAAATTTATGAATCAAGATACAAGTTTCTCTAGGTGAGTAGGAGTTGGAATATTCATTGAAGATGTTATCTTTTAGTGTGGCGTTTTCATTTTTAATAGTCTAATGGGGAGTGTAAGGTTTGGAAGTAGATTGGTTCCTGTATTAAGATCACAGAATTGTTGATATTTGTCGTTACAACTTGCTTTCAATACATGTAAATCAATATTAAAATCACCGGCTAAGATCAAATTGTTTCTGTTACTTTAGTTGGTGTCAAATAAGGTGCAGAAATCAAGAACAAAGGCATCAATATAGGCATGGTTGGTATTTCCTTCGGGAGGGCGATACATGCTACATTTTTTAATCTTAGTCTCATTTTAGTCGTCAATATAAATGAATAATCCATCCCAAGTAGGAAAGTTACTGTGATTACCTTGTTTTATGACACTAATGTCGCTTTCAATATATGTAATCAGCCCTTCCTTTTTGGAACATAAACTATTATTATATTTACAGAATGTATCATAGTGCTGCATTCAAACCTATCAGGGAAAATGTGCTCATTAAACCAAGCTTCTTGTAAGGAAATTACACTTAAGAAACATCGTTTTTCAGCAAGTCTTTCGATAAAAATTCTAAACTCATCATTTTGGAATTTATAGATTTAGGCTTCGGATAGTTAGGGTATGTCTATGTTTAGTAACAAAATTAATCGCAATTTCGACATTGTAATATTTAGTTTCAGCACCAGTATATTGCACTTCAAAAGTTTAATGAGAGTTGTTTCAGTTAGATCGTATGAGGTAGCACAATCTTTGTTGTCGATTGTATGTTTCAGTTCATAAAGGCATAAGAGGTGACTATTAATGTATGCATACCGCATGAATAGTTTACAGTACACCAAGGTGAGACAAATTGACACAGCACAAATATTAATAATAAAATATATGATAAAATTTGCTTTGCTAAGTTGTGAATAAGAGCATCAAACATGTAAAACGTATGTTTCACAAGGTTGCATATTGTTTTAACTTTTACAAATAATGAAACTGAAACCCAAGAACTACGTATATATCTGCATCTACAGATAAGTATTGTGACGTTAAGATAATTGATATAGCTGTAGTAAAATGACTATAAACAATACAAAAAACTAAAAATTGTGCGATCAAATTGTTTTTATGACCTTCATATAAAGGTAATTTTGGACAAACCTAAATCTGTCCTAGTATGAAGTGGTCAATGAAGTATGCTAGTAGCATCATAACATTTGGTTATATATATTATCATGATAATAAATAGATACATGTATGGTATCTAGCTGAAACTTATACCCGTACGTACTACCATATTGAGCAAGAAATATATGTATATATGCCTAGTCCGTATATGTGTATAGTGTCAGATCAAATCTAAGGCGCATCATGGTGTATGCATAATAAGCAAAGATAGTAGGCCTATGGAATAGATCATGAAGTCCAGTTGTAAGTCAGTCTTTTTAGGTGACAGAAAACGCTTTACAATATCACTTTTCTTGAGTCTCGGCAGGCGAGGAGAGGATTCGCCCTCCACGGAGAGGTGACGTAGGGTCAGGCGCGTCCATATCGGACTTAAAGTTTCAAATTCCCTTCTCTTTTCTCAGATCCTGTCTCTACATCATCATGTGCAGCACGCTCCCTCTGCCCCACCCCAACTACCCTTACAGAATTTCGGTCCCCACGTCTTCGTCTGTCTGGTAGCAAGTCCAGTTATGTAATTACAGTGGATAGGATACTAACACATGTTTGCGATGGGCTTCTTGCCGTCAGCTACTGTGTGAAATAAGCGGCAATAAGCTACTAACTTAAATGCCAAGAAATTAGGTTTAATGTCTTGATAAATTGAAACTGAATCAGAAAAGACACCTACTAATGGCCCATCCCGGTAATCTACTACTACTGCTGCTACAAAACAAATCCCTGATATCAATGAAAAGTCGATTATCCACATACTTCGTTGACAGATGTATCCTGGTTGTCACATGATTTCTAAGTGATAAGGATAATAGGTTGTGGCAACTAGACGGAGTTTACAAAAATGATAGTATTGTAACATTGAATTGTCCAAATGCTTACTTTTTGGTTAAGCTATAATGCAGCTAGCTTACAATGGGAAGCGCCATGCTTACGTACAACTTTGCCCAAACTGAATTAGCTCAGAAGCATCGTAGGCCCATTTGTTGTTTTCACATTAAGCACATGTAATCAGGGTAATTGTTTCATAATTCTGTCACAGATTGCAGTTTAACAATAGCATATATTTTGTAAGCCACATTATATTTGAACTTGATTACAATCACATGTCGAACAACTAATAGAGCGATATAACCCAACATTATATATTAATTTATTCATGGCTGCAGGTCATTGGTCCAAATGTTAAATCTTTTGTGTTAATTATCATACGCTGTTGGACAATGAACATGAAACCATTTAGATCGATTAAAATTAATAGGCATGAAATCTGGGTACATGCATTATAGCAGTTTAAATTTCAAGATTTTAAGGACAATATTACACGACTGCAAACAATCTTTATGGCACATGCCTACATGTCCATATTGTGGGAATTATAAAAGGATACAATCAATACTTTCATAATTGTCTAAATTGCCAAACAGTGGTGGTGGGTAAGATTTTAAAGGAATCATTTTAAGTCTTGATGGTGACCACATTTGTCTTGAGTTGATATATTTGTTTCGGAAGGACGAAACTATCAAAAATCCACGAGGCCAATTACACCCACGGCAATATGTGTGGTAACAGGGGAAGTAGGAGTCTCTTTCAAATACATGTATTCTGCATCTGCCTTGAAATGCCCACCAATATCTTCAAACTGGTCAGTAAAGGTATATCTACATGTTCATTACATCCATTGAAAAAAAATATGCTGAGTGAAACATAGTAAATTAAGTATCGTGCTCGAAAAAAATTAAGACTTGTCGGACGCGCATGTTAAAAACACCATATGAAAAAGGTGACAGAATTGTGGAGGCGTTGTATAGTTGCAAAGTATAAACAACGCAAAATGCAGATATTTACATGATGACCTAATGTTAAATTAACAAGAGCAGTGCAAAATTTAGCTAGCGGCCACATTATATAAACGATTGGCAAAATAACATGCATTTAGCGGAAATGTACCCCCATCCTCCCACCCCCACCCCAAGAAAGGTTACACATCTCACCCCACCCCAAAATCTTTTATTGCCACTAAATGTAGACTGTGAGATTGTGTAAGATTCCCCATTTGGGTGCACTACGCACTGTACCATGGTTGGTATCATCACCCTATAGACACATTTCATAATTCGGCCATTAAAGGGGAACTAGTTTTCAAAATATTTTGGATTTGGACGTCCCAGAAGTCTTTAATGTAAAAGCTGATTGATTAGAAAAGCTTTTGCATACGTTATAAATATGCATGCAGTTTTGTATGCGAGTTGCCTGGTTTTCAATGATATTCGAAGAATGCGTATTGTAGAGAACAATCAGATATATCATAGCCGGTACACACACAATGAGTAACTAGATACAATTTTAATTTTGACACAAGAAGGCTGGAAATCGCCAATGCCCAGATAATCCATACCGGGCGCTATTTCATGCAACTTATGCAATTTTGCGCTCGGAAAGTTGCTTGTCAAAATTTGAAATGCAAATGATGATTAGCCATATTAGTCGGTAAACATTGTAATCTCAAAATATGTCCATTCCAACGTCAGGCTGTAGTGCAACCATTTAATGCGAATTATTGATATTTCACACAAGCTTTACCTTCAAGAAAATTCTGAGAAATCCCCACGTTTTCCATGAATTTGGTACATGAGCTACTGGGTACATGTTAGAATACAAAAATGAGGCATACAACATTATAGACACATGTACACGCTAAATAATTGAAGACATTTTACAATGCATATGCAAGCGGATCATCAGAAAATGAAACCGACATTTCTGCCCCTTAAAGTGCATAAAGTAAGTGCCCCATAATTAAAAAACAAATCCTTTTCAAGAGCAATATCATTCACTTTTAAAATCCTTCAGCAAATATACCACATCCTCAAGATAAGAAAAAGGCTTTCAAGAATACAGATGCTTTTGAGCCCAACACTGGATTATCATGGCACTCTCCCATAATATCTTGTATCCATCTTTCGAGTATTCTCAGTTAATATAAGCCTACAAGGGTATCTTCATTATTCATCTATTATATCCATTAACTCAGCAAGAAAACGCAGGAGGCTGCCCTGTGGGCCTATCCAGTAATTACTTTATCCAGTTGTTTTTTTTTGGGGGGGGGGGGTAAAGACGATGATAAGGCTGGTGGTCTGAACAATGTTATTTTGTAATTTTACATCACAGCATAAAGATGGAAATTATCTGTTCCTGGTTTTGCAAAAATGCCATTAGGGCTAGAAATGGATAATTTGAGAACTTGCTACTTATTTCTTCGGTACATATTAAAATTCAGGATAATTGATAAAGGCAAATATTGTCTTAAGTGAAACATAAAAATATTGCCATCTGTATCCTATGTGACGAATATATTTTTACACATGTGCAAAAAGTATAGAAACAATATTAATTAATTGTAAATTCAACGACAAATCAGAAAATCAGAATGTTATGTAATTTTCAATAGAAACCTGCGAATTCTATCTGAGCTTTGTGAATTACAGAATAGATTAGAAAAAAAAAGATGTAAGCTTTTTGTCTCGAAGTGCAGTATATCATTCCATTGGCTGTCGTAGTGTAAAGCTATAACTCTTCATACAACATCCTCAAATATTCAAATTAACCAAGGTAATGTTAGATAATTAAATGAGTAATGTGAACTAGAGAAACAGGAGGCTAGATTTGAACATTCCCTAGAGCCTCCCTTCTCAGGCGACACTATTGATGAACTCCTTTTTGGACAGAGAGACCCCATTTCACCTTCGATAGAAATGAGTAAATGGTTGGATTCTGGTGGTTCACAAACTCTATCCATGTCTGAGACATCTGCATACACATGGGTTCATCCCTCTATACAAGAGTTACCTGGTTCAGGCTTGTCAAACAGAACGTTTGAAAGCTCTAATTAAATGTGCGGATGAACGACGCGTATGTCAATATGTGTGCATATAAATCATTCAGAGCATGCAGTTCTGGACAATATTCTTGTCGGGGTAATACCTTGGTAAATCGTCTATTTAGGTGTCAACATTTAAAGGAGTTAAAGAATAAAACCCCGCGAGATACACCTGATATTAATTTGCAAAAGCTGTTTCCTTTCGGCCTTGTTGCTCTAAAGGCGGGATTTATAGACAGCGTATTTGCTGAGAGAAGGGGAGCGTCTGTGTCTGTGCGGTGAAACGAAGACAGATAAGAGCCAACACGCAGGAGAATTTTGTGCTCAATAATTGTAAAAACCTTGTTGAAATTTTGAAATGCCCGAGACATTGATTGTATGTTTTTATGGAACGGGCAGCTCATACAGGACAATTCCCAGACAACATTTGTAACAAGGCTGTTTTTCAATGATACAAATTTTTACTGACAACTGGTGGCCCTATCTGGAATTTCATGATCAGATAGAAGACTATTGCTAAAGCTCTACCACACGATCACATGGGATGAAAATAGTTTCGTGTGATATTTTAAATAGCAACAATCGCAGGTTGCTTTTAAACAACAAATATAAGTTGCCTGCGTCACAATATGTTAATGTGGGAGAACCTGTGTATTTCTGTGTGTGTGAGATTCTGAATGAGAATATACATTTTATTTTATATTAATAAGAGAGAATTAAAGCAAAAGACGTTTAAGTATATTCAGGAGTGAAAATTCTCATCAATTCCACAAAAGGTTTTACAAAACTGGCTGGCTTGTAGCAAATGCCCAAGATTCTCATGAAACGATTGCTCGTGGTAGATTTAGAATCTCTATTGCAGTTGACCAATGAGACCACAAATGAAGCATGACGTCATGAGGATTCTCATCAGCAATTGAAAGGAAAAAAACCCATCATTATTAGCACACAAAGATTGCTAACATATATAAGCATGGTATTGTGGGCGCACGCGACATAAAACCCAATGAATCCGACAGAAACGTGGTGTTACGAGTTCACACCTAAATACATGCCTGCCATTTCAATATGAAACAAGTATACAGACTTAGAGCCAGAGTAAAGCAAAAGCTACTAACATCACTTGTTTCTGCCGATGCCAGTATAATGAACCCACACAGATGCCATCGTGCGATGATTTACCAAACAGTACCATTTTAATTTTTACTTGAAATATGTGAAGACTTTAAGCAAATTATAGAACATGGGATACAAGTGTATGCGGCAGGGAAGAACCCTAAGCGTCAGTCTTTGCCAACAATGTGCAGGGCAAACTTAATGAAAACTTCGTATTTGCCTTACATCACTGAGCGCTGCAGCTATTATTAGTATTCTTTTTGCTTCTATGATGAAAATTCGGTCCTGTAGGGTGTTATGTGTTTGTTCAACACGATTTTTCTGTGAAATACCAACGTCACCTAAGAGAACGATAACATTGACACTCGAGGAAGTATTTTTTACCTGAGCGAGCATCTTTTTCCGAATCATGTAGATAAGCAAATTTGATTAATGCTGTTAGTTTGAAATATGCCACTTTCATTTAGTTAAATATCTGCTTTGACTCGCAAAGAGTAAGATTACATTGCATGAAGGCTTCTTTTAATTTGATAGGAACACGACAATGAGTCTTCATACAAATAGACTGACAAGAGTTCATTATTATATTTTGGCTATGTTGCAGGAATGTGGAAAGTTAAAAGAGTAAGAATTGTGTGTCGACAGTTGTTCTACCCATGGTCTCATTGAATTGTACTTGTCAGCTTTAATTTGGAAATGCAAATCACTTCTGTCTTTTCATTGAATACCAAATAACACACATAAAAATACAATAAAGAGCAACTCGATCTTGGAAAATATTAATGCATAGTAATGAACTGCTGAGGAAAAGTCTAGTACCACTCAACCTAACAGCTTTAGCATATGCCAGTTACGTGCTAGCAAGTTGTACCGCTAACTGTATAGATATATTGGTTCTTTTAGCAATATCTCGGTCGGCTGTATATAAGATATGCTTATGCAACCTCATAAAGCATTCTCAAGCTTAAACTGCATAACCTAGACCAATGTTTCGAGCCGCAAAGATTGTTAATGTAGAAAATATGTACATGTTTTTGAAAATGTAAATTTGATGTGGTATGTAAGAATTTTGGACACAGAGGTTCAAAATGGAACATTTTGTGAGAGGTAAGGGTGGTGATGTAACTTGTACATTCATGTTTCACCGTGGTAACACTAAACATTGGAATAACGGTGAGCTATACACAGAGATGGTACATCTAGGTTATGCTGTAGATGCGTAATTATAGGCGTGAATGGCAAGGACTAGAAATCAGTCATCGTTATGGTAGGATTAAAGGTCTACATCTGTCCGTGCCTCCAACTTTCACATGTTGCACCATTTATGTCATCACGAGCTACGATCAGGATTGGGCCTATGCTAGTATCACTTTGCTGCTATGCCAGTATCACTTTGCTTTATTCTACAAATTTATTGATATGTGTGTGGACTATGCAGATCTGAAGCAAATCTGTTCATTGTGCTTGCTGCATTATCAACACGTTTAATCCAGAAAAATTTGGGCACACTTCAAGAAAAATCATGATGTATCTATTTTTTGAATGGGTGTGGTCATTATTCACATTCATAACCGTCCTTAACTGAAATGATAATGTACGGTAACACTTGTTAATGAACTTCAAATCGTCTTGCAGTGTTGGTTTAAAACGTATGTACAATACAGACTTTTAAGTTGTGCTTCACCTTGTATGTATATTATGTTCGTGGGGCAAAGACGTTGATTGGTCACACAGATGGCATGTATTGGCGGATTTTAATTGGTATTTGCCATGTATATGAAATTGTGCATCCTTATACGAAGTCCCTGTTTCAATAAAAATAAGAAGCAAATGCAATATGCACAGACACAGTTCAGCAGTAATTGACATGAATATTAATTCCATTTCCTTTCACGGAACGTACAATAGATATGTTTAGTTTACCTCTTGAATTTGGGGTAGCTTGAGGGCATGCCTTGTATATATCTTATAATACAGGTATGGAAGGAGCAATTAACTTTTAATTTCTAGTTGAACATATATTTCAGATATATTGTAAACCAGTGTTAAAATTTGGCAGCTTAGAATTGATGGTGTCTTGGCCTACACTTATTTCAAATAAAAAACAATGTGGGTACTGTGAACAAAATTGATGTACCGGTCTTTGTTTTTCTGGGCCATATGATGAGAAAAGGACCTGAACAAAGAAAACGACAGTCGAATGGCAAAACCAAAATTCAGTTTCATACTTGCTTCTAGAAAACAGAAATTTAGATAGATATATGAAAGCGTGCGCACATTTTGGACCACGGTATTTACGCAAACAGACCCAGCATGAAAAACGTGCACATATTTTGCATCATGGTATTTACCCAGAGACCCATCATGAAAATGTGCGCATATTTTGCATCCAGGGATTAACACAAACAGACTCAGCAGTGTCCAAGGATTTGCACATGATTCAATTTTTAATTAGTGCATATAAAGCACGCAATGCTGAAATAGGGATAGATATTTTGATAAAAGGTAATGTATTGTCCAACAAACTGGCAACAGTTCAGGTGGGTATAGAGGCATATCCCCTAACGTAGTGGCTCTCCTTGGGCTCTTCTTCAGTGGAAAACTAGAAGAAGGCAAGTGGACAATGACTGCATCAGAAATAACCAAACTGCATGATGAAAAAAGTTGTTATAGAATTCGGAAAGCATGAACTGAAAGAGGATACAAAAAATGATAGCGCAACTCTATAGGTTTGCCAATGGTGGCCTGTAGATTATGATGCAACGTATCTTCAGATTAAATACCGCCTGATAAGCTACATATAACTCAAAATGATAGTAAGGCAAAAAACGGCTAAAAAATAGACATGTACATTCTAGTAAAGAATCTAATCAAACGAATTAAAGACCCCAAGATGTGCCCAGAATTTGTCTTCTCGATGTCTGAATTGAGGACAAACGTCCTTCAGGTGGCAACAAAAAGCAATAATCGTATATGAAATTTACCTAACAAAGGCTCTGAAGGTAAAGTCTGTGGCCTGGCATGGCTTTTTGCGTGCAGCCAAGGAAATTAGCCGTCATGTTTCATGGAGACGTACAACGAAGTAATGAATTTCAGGATGTAAAGGGAGTGGCTGCTAGCAGGCTAAAAGCTTCCTCCAACAGATAACAAAATTCAGCTGCATCTCTTGCGGTTATCATGCCTATAGATAAGCAGGCAGCTGATATATGCCTTTTCAACAACTGATTTATTCCATGCAGTATGGGTATGAAAGGTAGTTACAAACAATATTCGCTAGCCTTAAATAAATGAGACAACATGTCAGTGCAACACAACGTCTGCACGACTGCATGCATTTATTTAATTGTATGTGCACTATAATAAAAGTTATACTTTGTACTTCTTGTTCAGAAGATAAACATAAGAATTTTTGCTACATGCTGTTAGCGCGATGAACACAAAGAGTTAATCAATTATTTGCCATTTTCATATCATGTTTGACACAGTTACAAACGTGAGAAAATACCAAAATGCACAGCACAGGTTCTGTTGTTCAATGTTTGTTATCTTACACAGACATCCTTCATTTTGGACAGAAAGATTTAAATTGTAAAACGTATGCGAAAGGTTGGCAAAATATGAATCATAAAGCACCTAAACTTTGTGTCCTTAAATAAACGTTTTGGATGTATTTTTATTAACAGACGCGTCATCAATAGGCAGTTTTCCTGTAACGCAATTTGCCTTTACACGAATACCATACTTACTTGGACCACAAACGGTTAACCATAGCACATACTCCACATTTACAAAACATCTTCAAAGTGTGGACTTTAAACAGCCTGGTCTTCTTGATGCTCGTTATTTGGTCATATTTAATGCACTGTGTAACATGTAAAATAAGACGAATAAACGTTTTACAAGTAAGTATATTTTTGGTCTGAGTGGGTGTAAAAAAACCGAGGGGTTAAATTGTCAAAAAAGGTACAAAACACACAAAATATAACCCACAAAGAGTTTATACTTTGACCATGATCATGTAATCATATTCCATGCATTTTCTTAGGTTTGAAGCAGAATACATGTCACATGTTTTGCTTTTGCACAATTTAGCTGAAAAAAAACGTTGGGCATAAAGGGTTAAACTATCAAAAACGTGCAAAAGCGTGCAACAGTTCAGCACAATTGCACAACCTACAGTCACATGCCGGAGATTCTTGACATTCCAGTGATATATTATGCACTTCAATACTCTCATTACAAGGTGCTGGACACTTTTGAACATAATGCTGCAGCCAGCACTTAACTTCTAACATGTTATATTGCAGTAAACTTGTTGATACACTTCTGAATTGAAATGTTGGAATGTTTATCGCCACGCAACAATACGACACAATAAATGCAAAATGTGTCATACAGAAATGTCGGTATATATATATATGAACAACTTGTAATTCGCGACAGGGACATGAGAAACGTGCTGTATGTCAGTCAATTGTAAATCCGTGCATATTCACAGTTGAATCTATCAGCAATGGGCCTGTACGAACTTTACCTGGGAGACCTACCAAATAATACGAACGTCATTCAATGAGTAATGGCAACTATGTTTCCATTTGTAAAATTACGCAGATGATAGGCAATTTTATGCTAAAGGCATTTACAAAGACCTGCCTTATGTTTATATGTCGACCGTAACTCAAGAACTTAATTACCTGTCAGTGCTTGCCACCACTTGGAGTTAGACATACTTTGATCCATGTTGGAAATTTGGCGCACTACGCCCAGATCATTTAAAACTTGATGGTTTTACAATAATAATACTTGATCTATATGCAGCGTGAATCCACACAATTTTACAAGGTATTAAAGGGAAGTCTTGTCCTGTATTTCGTATAACTACCTAGTCATCAGGATATTTTAAAGCGGAAATACGTGCTTTTCTAACAGGCTTCCTAAGAGAGATCGCGTGAACGAATGAAACAAAATGTACCTGAATAGGCGTGTACTACACACGGATGTTAAATCAATGTTCACTCTCTCAATGTACTTCGTTCAGATGACGATAAAACTGCTAGCACTAAGTGTTAAAGTATCGATACTTCTTCAAATGAAAAGTGGTTTTTGGCCAATAAATGGTGACGATTGATGGAAAGGGAGGTGCAAGTGATAATATCTGCTTTAAGTAATCCTAGTTTATGATCAATTCGAGAAAAACGGGTTGGTTTGCAGGTTTCGCCAGTGAGGTTATGCCGGAGGGATGCTAAAACATTAATGTTCTTCACACCCTCGAATCTGTCCTTTTTCCCCATATTCTAAACTTGATTGAATTCACCAAGAGGTTTACCTGTTCCAAAGAAAAAGAAAACGGAAAACGTAAGACATGCCAATTGTCAAGATGACAGCCAGTCTTCATAATTATCTGTAAAAGATTCGGAAATATTAGATATTGAAAAAATCCTTGATCAGCATAATTTTAAAATTGGCGACAGTAACTTAGCTTGTGCAAATTTCATTCTCGGTTTATGTTCGTCTGATGGACAATTAAAAGTTACCCCAGGATGTTGGGGGAGCGCCTTCATTTATAACGGTTTTGAAGACTTTTCAAAGAGCAAATACACCAAATTCAAATGACTCAGTTTCCAATATATTGATTTATGGAAGCAAAAAAAGGTACAATTTAATTCAATTTCTGGATGACTACAATTATAAATGTAAAGCTTATGTTTGTGATAACGGTGTGATTGGCCATAGCTTACCAGAATTACAGTCAAGAGGCTCAAAAAAGTATTTCAAAACTGGTAATGTGCCTATGCTTCATCACAGGTATAATTGGGAATATATTGATTGTAGTTAATATCATGAGATAAATACAAACAAAGCAATGGCGACCAATGGCGTGGAAGTTTTTAACATTTAACATTGAATATTATATTGGCTACGCTAAGGCATGCAGACAACATCACTATCTGTTAAATGCTTCATATGGCATTGCTCAACTCATGAATTTTGCACAGTGTACAACATCATATGCTAAATTAAACCAAATTCAAAATATATTTGAAAGTTATGTCATTTGCCACATCCTATAGTAAGGCAACTTGATGGGAAAAGGTCTTTATTGATTAAATGTGTAAGAAAATGGGTATTTAAAATTTAGTCAAACGTTGGGCATTTTGAACTGAAAGTGGTTTTTTTCTGTCGTGGCTGGATCTTGTGCACAAGCAAAACATTGCCATTTTCTTTATCTGGGGTTATCACATAATGTATGTGGACCTAAATATTTGCCTCGTTTTATCAGTTTTAATATGGGGTTGGCTGTATGCCCACAGACTGAGCGAATGTGCATGGGTTCAAACCCTATTGGCACATCAGCTGGCTTAAGAGATGCTGTGACAAATTCCTATTGTCACAACATCTGGACAAAATAAGTACGGTCAATTTCTGTTGACACAACAACTGGGCAAAAGAGCGAGCATGAGTCCTTT
The DNA here is from genome assembly GCA_964020975.1 of Hermodice carunculata. Classification (NCBI taxonomy): domain Eukaryota; kingdom Metazoa; phylum Annelida; class Polychaeta; order Eunicida; family Amphinomidae; genus Hermodice; species Hermodice carunculata. Next base: position 69,726,476 of record OZ026612.1, on the reverse strand, counting down.
TGACACAACCGCTGATCAAAGTAAGCATGGTTAAACCCGGTTTGTGCAACAGCCAGACAAATGTGGTTGGCACTGAACCCTATTGCCATAACAACAGAGCAGATAGATACTACGACCATAATCCTATTTGCGAAAAGGGGCAAACTTAGCACAGACAAATCCTGCATGTAGTGCGCAACAGCTGGGCAAATAAGGCGTAATCATATCTTAGTGGCACAGCAGCTGGGCAAATAAAGCACGGTCGAACCTTATTGGCATAACAGCTGGGCAAATAAACACCGCCAAATCCAATTGGCACAAGAGCCAGGTGAACGAAGCACTGTCAAACCTAATTTGCTCAACACTTTGCCATTTAAGCATAGCCGAACCCTACTGGCACAACAGCTGGGCGAACAGTCACGTCCTTAGATTAAAACATGGTTGAAGTTGGCATGTTGTCATTCTCATTTTGTGCACTCAGTGGCTCTTACTTGTAGTTACCAGTCCGCCACATCGAAACTTTGTTAAGTAAGGGCGACTTGCACGAAGACTATTCATCATCATCAGATCAGAATATGCACGTGTACGAAACGTTCCATGTAAAACACTTCACAAACCATTTAAGTAACATTCCAGTACATTTACCAATTTGCTGAGAATCTGTGGGACCACATATGGCTGCTTTTGATTACATTTCATATGCATTTTTTTGTCCGACTTGCATTTGACACCTCCAATATTTCAATAGAGTTGCAACACAAAATCAAAGACAGTCACCCGATACACGGACTCCTGGGAACCAGGGAAAAGCAAATCCATAAAAATCACCGCGTTTTAATAGGCACTACAGCTGAAACCACTCTAAAGGTAGCGTGAACTGTCCATCGAGCCCATTGATAACTGTCAGGCACGTCAGACTGGTTCTTTCGAAGTGACATTATTCATGTTATTTGTGACATTCGTCACTTGCCTCAACCGTGTTTGGTCTGCAACCAAAAACCATTCAAGTGACCGTGTGCTTGTTCATGGCAGGTGCAGACACCGTTGGCTTTTGAATATACAGATGCACAAGCTTACAGGCAACTATGCATTTGTTTTGTGGTCAACAGGTATATGATGACAGACGGTTGTAAGACGAAGTGCGCTGTATTGGTTATTTGACATCAAATATCTGAATTTTGTTTTATGGGAAACAGCATTTTACCAAGGTACCTGTACATGCATGCGCTAAGAGTTAAATCCTTTTAAACAAATAATGAGGTAAATAGAACCAAAGAAGCAGAAAAGCCAGAACAGGGAAACTATGAAAAAATGAATGATATCAGACATGGTATTAAAAGTGAGCTGATATACCTTGCCATGTACTAGAATCCTATGGAAAACAGGGTGCTTCGGATTTATTTATTTATTTATTTATTTATTTATTTATCTATTTATTTATTTATTTATGTATGTATGTATTTATTTATTTCTTTCTTTCTTTCTTTCTTTCTTTATTTATTTATTTATTTATTTATTCATTCATTCATTTATTCATTCATTTATTTATTTATTCATTTATCGATTGATTGATTAATTGATTGTGTATATTTGTAGTAGGAGAGAGTAATGTCAAAGGAGACTACCTGTTACCTGTTATATCAAATGTACCCTGTAATGGACATGAGGATATGTATTAAATGCGGGCACCATATTGTCGTGATGATTTTAGGTGCGTGTTCCTCAAATTGTAACGAGTTTTCTAGATCTGCTTCGGCATTGAGCACAATTAAGACATTACTTCTACTGAGCCAATTTAAGTGAAAGGTCCATACTGCATGCGCTTAAACGTGCCCTACACGGCAAAGTCAAGGAAAATAATTTGGTTATTCTTATATTAATGCGGTGTCTGGATGATATTTTTGTGGGGGGATTTTAACTTGTCGTGAATTTAACTCATTCCACACACTATGCAGGTAGGCACAGGTCAATGTCACAGAAATTAATTAGGCCAATCTGCTACCATTTAGGGGCTTGATACTATTGGTCTTTTAACCTGTCACAGATATACTGTAGAGCCCAGGACTTCTGGTCCGAGCAGGCTAGCCTGAAAGTTCCTTGCTCGCATTTATAGCATAGAGTTCTCGTGCCATTGGCGAGGTTGGCGTGCCATTGGCGGGCGGTATTTGAGTAGAAGTAATATTTTGCATGTTAGCCAGCTTGCTGGCCAAATTCGCACCGTGTGTTTGGTGGGCTAGCAATGTTTTTAGGTAATCGCACGATAAGATTTGCCATTCATTTTCTGTGGCACAGAAGGCAGTTCCAGGCGTGCCTTCTTCGTACTATATGCCCGTATTGCTTCGTAATAAAAAAAAAACAAACAAACAAAAAAATAAACAAAACCAAAATAAAAAAACAAAAACAAACAAACAAACAAAAAAACAAACAAAAAACCCTGTGAAGTTGGGGGGATGGTCAATTTTATGCAAATGAGCTGGCGAGCATGTTGAGCATGTCGATGCTCAAAGTAGGTAATAGCCAGGTCCGTTTGGTCAATCGCATCCGATGGCATCGCATAGCAATGTGCCATTCGAAATCGGAAGTGAAATTGCGCATTGCCAGCATGTGCCATTTTTCTAATGACCAGACATAGTCCGGTGCGAGCAGCTGAAGCGTCATGCTGTAAAAAAACAAGCATTGGTCTCAAACGAGAAAAACGATGCTAGCAATGCGGACCAAATTTCATGGGCTGTACTGTAACTCATTCCACCCCATTCTGCCGGGCACGGATATTTACCTTAGGCAAGAAACGGTCCTATTGCCGCATTGGATGCTGCTTTTATGATGAATATTTGGACGAATTTCACAAAACTGAAGCTGGATCTAAAGACAACGCATCACAAGTACTAACAAAGATTGGTATATAAAATTGAGCATCACATCCACTGCAGTGTGAAGCCTTACAGGTGCGCGGATTCAACATTGTCTGGGACTGCCGACATAGCATGGCATTTAGTTCTAACCAGGAAAGTATAAATAGAGTGTCTACTTATACATCCCTGCTGTAACAGTCTGTAAGGTTTCCTAAGTACTTTCAAAAATCTCAGAATGCTGTCATGTGGACTGTTCATTCTTTGTTTTTTTGCGATAGCCAATGTTTTGCATCACATACTATTGATACTGATGATGCCTGTCGTCTTTCATTTTTAGTATACACCATAACAGGAATACTTATCAATAGCATGAGATGTATGTTATTGATAAGTATTCATGCTATTGATAAGTATTCCTGCAATAGCATGAGATGTATGTGTGTAGACTGGGCTCCTTCAGTGTTCCTTTACACTGAACTGCCGAATTCCTGTAATTAACACAAATGCAGAGAGCAGTGTATGTTGCGGATACATCGGGTGACAGTTGGTTTTGGCCCTTTCCCCTTTGGATTAAGACTCAGTTGGCAGCTCTCCTTGGTGCAGGCTGGGCACTCAGTGCCCAGCCTGCACCGGGGAGGGCTGTTGACCTGGGACATGTTGTTTTGATAGATTATATCCACATTTTCATTCAAAACACCTCTTACTAACAGGGAAAAATAAGAAAAAAAAAAAAAACATGGAGGCTGGCTGCATTTTCCTCTGACCAGTTTAAGGGGGAGGGGGTCAATTAAGCTGACTGGCTGGAAATAAACACTTTGAATATCATATTATTGAATATGAGGGTATAAAAAAACTATCCAGTTTTCAATAGCTATGCCAATAGTGGTGATATTGATGGGTCAATAGCGCCCTAATATACATGTGTAGTGGTCCCGCCTTTGGGAGACTGCTTCTTTGGGAGACTGCCTCCTTTGAGGGATCACAATTGTCTGGTCCCTCTGTGGTATTTTTTCATATCGCCTATACCTCCTTTGGGGGACTGCTCGCTTTTGTGTAGCTGCTTCTTTTTGGTGGTACTTGGGGCGGTCTCTTAGGGGAGGGACTGCTGTAGTTTATTTCACTTCCAGAAATGGGCACCAAGTGTGTTAACATCATACAAGCAAACCCTTTGAATATTTGTACATGGATGTATCTAATCAATATGTTTCATACCAAGCTCGTTTGCTCTTTGGGCAGATAAGAGATCCTAGTCATATTGGTACTATACTTTCTCTTGTTCTTTTCAAAAACAAGAGGGTGTAGGCAAAGACATACATGTGAATCCATTCCTTATTTGACTTGATACACTCCTCTCTATGTTGTGGCTATAAGTTCAAGTTGTTTGGGTGGCTGTCTGGCAGATGCTGGCTGAGGGTCTTACTGCTCGATGTGCTTTTGACTGTCCTTACAGTGTTTTTGGAGGCACAGATAGAGTTGTATAGATCTATCCTGTTGGGGAAAATGGTGGGGAGTTCACCGGATAAATTTGAAAGTGGTGCCTGCATGGTTTGTTCTGGGGTGAGGAGTCTGGCTGTTTTTTTTTTTTTTTTTTTTTTTTTTTTTTTTTGCATGGAAATTTATGGCTCCCAAGTAATGTCTATGTGCTCCCCCTTTGGGAGATGTATGGACTTAGGACTTTTGAAATACAATATGTAGCATGGGGCCTTATGTTGGGCGTTTGCCAGATCGCCACCTTGATACAAATCAATACAAATCACTACATTTCAGGTCTTTATATCTTGATCATTTATGGTTAATTTATAGTTACTGCGGTCCCTCGGAAGAGGCCTCTAAGTGTATGCGATATATATATAGGTCATATATTTATATTTTTACGTAAAGGTGATTTGTCATTACACTGGCGGGTCATGCTGCGGCTGCCCTTGAGGCAGCTGCAGCATGGCTTGCCGGGTGGTATGGAGGCCACTGACTGTGGACCAGACATGTTGGTACTTGAATGAGAGCTCTTTTGGTGACAAATTTATATGTTGTCCCCATCTTGAATCCAGGTAGATATATATGGAAAAATCAGGGACTGGGGTGGAGTGAGTAAATATAAACAAATCTTTGTACCCCTCCCAGGGGAAGGTTATCAAATATTCATGTTCAGGTATATGATTGTGCTTTGTATGATTATATTTTTATACCTACCCCTTAAATACCACAATTTGGTGATTAAATTTTTAGTAAACTAGTTGCTTGTCTCGAAACAGAACCACTGCTGTTGAGGTAACTGGAACACGGGTAAACTATTCTTGTCCTGTCCACTTGGCCATGTGCTGGCTGAAATTCTCCTATGACCTCAATCTTTCTTTTATTGCACTTCTCTTTTCTTTTTAGGGGGCTCAGGTCAGAGCCCCAACTGCACACCTGCACACAATTTATGACTAATGCTTTTGTAAGTTACCAATCTTCTAACAAAATATATTTCATAAAATTTTTTCAGATAGAGCATTTTATTATAAAGGCAAAAGATGGTCAATGTTTCAAATGCAAAGGCAACATAATCTTGGGATAATATCATTTAATGTGAGAGGAATCAGAGATTTTGAAAAGAGAAGACAGTTATTTGGATGGCTTAGGAAGAAGAAAGCATCCATATTTATGTTACAAGAAGCCCACTGTACGTCAGAGATTGAGAAGCAGTGGTATGCTGAATGGGGTTATAATATTTATTTCAGTCATGGACAGTCTGATGCCAGGGGAGTGTGTATTCTATTTAAGAATGATTTTGAATACGATATCCATAAAGTTATTACAGACAATCAAGGTCGGTATCTTATTCTAGATATAACAATACATCAAGAAAGATTAACTCTGGTAAATGTGTATGGCTATAATGAAGACAAACCTGAATTTTTTGAAGATTTGATACAAAATATAGAATCTTTGCCAAATGACAATAGAATCATTGGGGGAGACTTCAATGTTATATTAGATGTTGATCTAGATAAAAAAGGGGGTCAAGCAACCACTCATTTACAAAACCAAAGTGTAATCTTGTCTTGGATGGAGGAAACTGACCTGGTTGATGTGTGGAGACGGGCAAACCCAGGTGTGTGCAGATATACTTGGCAAAGGAAGAACCCTTATCCTATATACAGTAGATTAGACTTTTTTTTTGGTATCTTTTGGATTAGTTGGCTGTATTGAAAAGAGTGAAATTACTCCTGGATATAAATCCGATCACTCTGCAGTTACTCTAGAACTGAAGTTAAGTCAGGAACAGAGAGGTCCAGGTTACTGGAAACTGAATTGTTCACTTTTAAAAGAAATAGAATATGTTAACTTGATAAAAGAAACAATAATACAAACAGCAGAAATATACCAGGATGAAGATGCCATACTAAAATGGGAAATGATTAAAATGGAAGTTCGTACCAAAACAATGCAATATTCCTCACAACGGAAAAAAGAGAAGCAAAGAACAATAATAAATTTAGAAACACAGTTAAAAAAATTGGAAGATATATATATGGATAATGAAAGTGAAGTAATTGAGAAAGAAATTAAGGAAATAAGATTGAATTTAGAGACCATAATGGAAGAAGAAACAAGAGGAGCTATACTTAGAAGTAGAGTTAGATGGTATGATGAGGGGGAAAAACCTACTAAATATTTTTTTAATCTCGAAAAAAGGAATTTCAATAACAGAGTAGTTAAGAAGCTTAGAATAAATAATGAAATTACAACAGACCCCCACAAAATTCTACAGGAGCAAAACAAATTTTATAGTAATCTGTACACATCTGCTTTGCATGTCTCCAATCCAGGAAACTCTATAACAGAGATTGATTTTTTTCCACAAGATGAAGACATCCCTAAACTGTCAGATGAACAAAAGGAGAACTGTGAAGGAATAATAACGGAAACTGCAGCACTGGTAATATTAAAAAGTTTGAAAAATAATAAATCTCCTGGATCTGACGGTTTTCCAGCTGAATTTTATAAAGTATTTTGGGCTGACTGCAAAAAGTTTTTGCTAGAGGCACTTAATTTGTCATATCGAAGAGGTCTGCTGTCAATTTCGCAAAGACATAGTATTATAACCCTCCTCCCAAAAAAGGATAAAGATATATTGGAACTAAAAAATTGGAGACCTATATCATTGTTAAATCAAGACTATAAGTTGGCTGCAAAATGCATAGCTTTCCGAATAAAAAAAGTATTGAATGAAATTATACATGAGGATCAAACAGGTTTTTTAAAAGACAGATATATTGGTGAAAATATAAATAGAATTCTGAATATTATGGAGTACACAGAAGAAGAAAACATTCCAGCTTTATTAGTTCTGATAGACTTTGAAAAAGCCTTTGATTATTTAGAATGGGATTTCTTGGAAAAAAGCTTAAAATATTTTAATTTTGGACCTTCATTTCAAAATTGGATAAAATTATTTTATACAAACATTAAAAGTTCAGTAATTAATAACGGCTGGACTTCAGAACCCTTTTCCTTGTCGCGCGGAGTGCGACAAGGATGCCCCATTTCACCTTATCTGTTCATTTTATGTGTGGAAATTTTGGGAAATTTTATTAGAAGAGATAAAAATGTCAAAGGGATAAAAATAGATGTACATGAATATAAAGTATCTCAGTATGCCGATGACACATCTTTTACTCTCCTGGCAAACAAAGATAACCTAGACCGTCTATTTTTTATATTAGAAAAATTTAAAGAGATTTCAGGGTTGACAGTAAATAAAACGAAAACAGATATTTTGAGAATCGGTTCTCTTAAAAATACTGACATAATTTTTTCAGAAAACCTCAGCCTACGTTGGACAAATATGCCTGTAGCTTTGTTAGGTGTGAAAATCACACCAGAAAGAGATAAACTTGAGTCACTTAATTATATTCCAAAGTTGGAAAAAATAGAAAATATTTTTAATATGTGGGATAAAAGAAATTTGAGCTTGTTTGGCAAGACTTTAATTATAAAATCATTAGCATTGTCTCAACTTTTGTATTTAGTATCAGTCTTACCAAATCCATCATTGGCAATTACAAAACAGATAGAAAGGTTGATATATAAATACTTGTGGAATAACAAGCCAGATAAAGTTAAACGAAGTTACATCAGTGCATCAACCAAAGATGGTGGTCTTGGTATACCGCATTTATTTTCACAGTTCTTAGCAATTAAGTGTGCCTGGGTTAAAAGGCTTCTATCTGATATGAATGCAAAATGGAAATATTTAGTCTTTAAGCAACTCCCATGCCAAGACAAATTTTTATGGGAATGCAACTTTCATGCTGATGATGTTAAGGATATATTTCGTAATATGAAAAGTAAATTTTGGTATGAAGTGATTGAAAGTTGGAGTAACTATAATTTTAAAAATCCAGAAAGTGCAACTGAAGTAACAGGTCAAACAATTTGGTTTAACTCATTTATAAAGATAGGTAAGAAAACAATTTTTTACAGAAAATGGTATGATAAAGGTGTTCGATGTATAAAAGATTTACTTAACAGAAACAGAACAATAATGTCATATGCTGAGTTTACACAAAAATTCAATATCCAAGTGGATTTTGTTACTTATTACGGAGTCATATATGCAATTCCAGCTGCGTGGAAAGACATGATCAAAACCTCAGCTGTACATAATCCTGAACAAAGAAAAAATATAGATTGTATCATAGACATAGGAAAGGTACCTAGATTTGTATACCCAAAACTGCTTAAACCTCATGCTGGAAACTTTCAATTACTAGTTGAGAAATGGAAAAAGGAACTAGATTGCCAAATTTTCTTGGATGAACTCGACACAAGTTTTCACATGATATATATATCAACTATATCTGCAGAAATCCGTTCTTTCCAGTTTAAATTTTTACACAGAATTATCTATACAAGAAAAAGGTTGTATGAATGGAATATTGTTGAAACAAACTTATGTAGCTTCTGTAATCAGGAGATAGAGTCTCTCCAACACTTATTTTGGGAATGTGAATTTGTAAAATTATTTTGGCAGCAAGTTTTCAGTCACTGTAAAGTAAACGATGTTGTTATTGGGAGTTTTGATAAAAAAGAAGTGCTTATGGGTACCAAAAACATAAAACCAATATATAATCTGATATTTATTTTGGGCAAAAAATACATTAATGCATGCAAATATGGGAACACTGTTCCAAATATATATGGATTCAAGAATATTGTTCAACGTACAAAAAGAATAGAAAGGTATATTGCAACTAAGAAACTGAAGGTTGAAAAACATGATGATAAATGGAAATATTTTGTTATATAATCAGAATGATGATCACTTTTGTAAAACATACCTCTCATGTCCATGTATCTTATTGTATCTATATGTATGATTATAACATACTATGTACTGTATGAGCTCTATCTGATAATAAAAAAAAAATTAAAAAAAAAAAAAAAAAAAAAAAAAAAAGCATGAGATGTATGTTTGCAAGGGATACAAGTTCAATATTTTGAGTTTAAAATATCTTTATAGTGTTCATGAATCTTCCATATCCATGCATCAAATATATGGTCATTTTAGAACTAACCAACAATAATTTAAATGCAATAAATATATCATGGTGTCTTCACATAATTCATTCTTTACACAGATACATGTAGGAATTTCCCAGTCACTATAGTGATTCATTGCAGCATAGTTCACGTTCAAGTAGGTTCAAAACGAAAGCCAAAATCATTGCGTGATTCATATATTCAGCCTCAAGAATGCAAATAATCAACAAAATATGGAGGCAAAAATGAATTTGCTTGACGTGGGTTTCCGTTGTACTGTGTTAGTCGTGGCTGATTGCACGATTGAAATCAGAGAAGTGAAATGCTCAGAACCCACGTAATTGTTACATGTAGATGGCAAACAGCTGTTTAACATCAGTATAATGACGATATGGGGGAAAACTTTAGAAGTAGTGAAAGCACACATTTGTGATCTGTGTAGAGTACTTTCTGCTTGAAATAATAAATATTCATCACCAAGCGCCTATATTGCTTGAATCTGAATTTATGCTATTTGCATCGTTGATTGTGCAGAGAGATATCTCAACATGTGACCGATGATGAACCACAGGGTTAATGCTGTATACTTTACTGTGTACAACAAACCACGGATGTTGTTTTAGGTGAATTGATCAATGTCCATGGAATTTGAATTTTACTCATGTGCTCATAATATATTGTAATAAGATCTGTGAACTGAAAGTGTTGTTGACTTTTAATTGCTTAGCGAACATTCAGAACAGGCATATATATTCTCGTGCTCAATTCCTGTTTTAGTGTTTCATATCCATGAAAGACAAAGAGACAAAATGCAAAGAGCTTCGTGTCAAATACCCGTCAGTATAAAAAACAAAACAAAGCAAAACCAAATAACAAAATGAAAAAAGCAAAACAAAGGATGGAAAAACACAAAAATTAACAGATTGAATACATTCTCACAAAATGACGAGCTTGTCATCTCTGTTTCCCTACTGTTCTTTCTTCACTAGTCAAGCTTGTCCGACTTTTCAATTTTGTATTTGCAGTGTTGAATGTTTCATATGAAGGTATACTAATCACCTATCCCCATACGTTTCCAGACATACATATTCCCAAGCATAAAATTTTGATTGAAGTTCAAAGGTCGTGAAACGCCACGGTTTGTATTACAGTATTTATTAGTACCTGCAGGACGCACTTTATGCCTCACATACAGCATTCAACAGAACTATTATTTGTGTGGATACATTGCGTCCGACATGTGCTTATTATGACACTGTATGTATAACACTTTCAAAAGATGAAAGTGTGCGAATCGGGTGCTTTACATTTGAGTATTAACGCTACCACTACTAATTGCAAATCAGGCGATGGTGAAGACAATTTGTCAGAAGTGATTTTATGTACATATGTGACCAATAGCACCTGAGGTCAGAGGTCAACTAAAGTGTTTCCCGTAACCCACATGGTAACTTGAGAAGTATTTGGACCGCCACTATGACCTCCCGTATGATGGTCCTCTGCAAGGGATATTTTTTAGGAAGTGCTGGTGATCTTGGCTAAATCCTCCAAGTCATAGGGCAACTGATAGATTTCATAGCCCACTTTCCACTTCAAACGTCTATGACTGTATAATTTTTAATATACTACATTTTTTTCGTATCATATCATTTTGGGAATTCTTACAGAGCACTTACCCCAAATTTGACCCCTGCCCTCCAAAAAAGTAAACAGAAGAAAACTAAAAAAACCCACAAAAAACAACAACACCAGAAAAAAAAAAAAAAAAAAAGGTAGGACCATACTTGGGTAGCAGTTAACGATTAGACGCTAAATCCATACTTGGGCAGTTGAAGTACTACTTGCCAAATCGAAGCCACATGCAATTCGCTTCAATGTAAGCTACAAACGGACTTCATTTTGGGCATGTAATTTTCGATGGTGATGTTACCGTCACTATCCAAAACGTGTCAACGTGTCATTCAACCAATACTCAGTTTTAAAATGATTGAGGAAGCATGACAGCGAGTGACCAATGACATTGCAGGATTCAGGTCACCTGACCAATTTTTGCAAGCTTGTGCTTATATGACTCAAATGGTCTAAGAAGTGCTGCAGATCTAATTGTCACACATACACACACCCATCCCTAATCACAACTGTTGGTGGAGAAAAATGTGCAATTGATTTGTATTCTGTGTTATCGTTGACATGATTTTTGGGGGAAAAATTATACTCTTTAAATACATGATATTTAGCGATGATTAAACAAAAGACACATAAAACTCAGTAATTAACCTTGCTGAAATCAACCAAATTTGGGCCTAAGCCTGCTCGTTAATTTGCGTTCATACCCACAAGATGGCTCTACAAATCATGTGGGGGTATGTTTAACATTCAGAACAGCTGAATGAGCGTCGAAACATGGACTCGAGGATTTTGTGGAAATATTAGTGGTTTTTTTGAGGTTTAAGGGGAATATTGAAGGACTGTTATGCAGCAACATTTCAGAGTAAGCTTCAAAATTACCCTTTTCGATTTTGGTCGCAGAATCGAAACGTCGCAGGATCGGAATTGGAATCGTTCGGGTAACCCAGAAACCTCGAGCTTCGGTCTCGGTTCTAGGGCTGCCGACCGATTTCGATTCTGCGACCAAAACCTCAAAGGGTCACTTTAAAGCTATATCTACCAGGTTCCACGGTGGAATTTATATTAAAAAAAAATCTTCCTCTTGTGAAATTTCATTGTGTTGCTCACAGCCATACAAATGGAATATAATCATAAATGTAAAAATATATAAATTATATAATTTTTGCATATGAAATGTGTGTATAAGTCAAAACATCGTGAAAACTTACAGTATTTAAACAAATAAAATATATTTTTAAAAAGAAGGTTCTAGTTCAGACAGGGACGCGAATGTCTCAACCTACCTCGCTGGTTCTGGTAAACGTCCCAACGTTATGGCATTTATACAAATGACTCTTGATATGGATTAACATGGCTCCATATTGTACTCTTATAATACATTGCGCCTTAAACACGCGAGAGTCGAAGCCATTAACAAGGCATCGTATATTATCTTAAAATGACCTATCATTTGAGCCGCAGCAACATAAACACCTACCTCTTTTCTAAACCTTGGGGGGGGGGGGGGCAGGCTTTTAGACGTGTTGAGAGCTTTATATGCCGATGTTAAATGTACGGCGAGTCTGAGGGAAATCGAATGGAAAGGGGCGGAGCTGTGTATTGGGTTAAAATAAGGCTGTGTTTTATCCCCTATTTTTCTTTGCATTGTATCTGTGCCAGTTATTTGAATAGTTGCTAGAGAATCGAAGAGGTGATAAGGTAGGAGATGAGAGGATATCAGGTTTGTTTTTTGCAGATGACATTGTTCTTATGGGTAAGACGAAAGAGGAATTACAAAATTTACACAGAATACACGGAATGCACGGAACTCTGGGAAGAAATTAAGGCTGGAAAACAGAGAGATAAAGAGTAAGGTCATGATTTTATCAGTCAGAAGCACAGTTATGGAGAGAAGTGCATGGTTGGAAAGTTTGAGGCTCCAGCGGACCACGAGAAGGTCATGAAGATAGGAGAGGTAGGTATTATGAACGTTTGGGTGTTAGGATCAAAGCTACGGGTCAAGGGGTGTTTCTATATTGTGTCGATAAGATCAGGCCGGAAGTCAATAGAATAAGATTACAATGACAGCAGCAATTAGTTTCAATAGAGCATCAACAGGGAGGGTGCATTGGGAGAGAGTAGCAGTTCCAGGCATGCTGTACGGGTTAGATGCAATCAGTGAGAAAGTTCTGGAATGGTGTCGGAAAGGTCAGAGAGAGAGAGAGAGAGAGAGAGAGAGAGAGAGAGAGAGAGAGAGAGAGAGAGAGAGAGAGAGAGAGAGAGAGAGAGAGAGAGAGAGAGAGAGAGAGAGAGAGAGAGAGAGAGAGAGAGAGAGAGAGAGAGAGAGCCCCGCCGTGTGTGGCAGCAGAAGCAGTATCAGGGGAACTTGCCTGGTTGAATGTCCGGAATAGATTAGCACAGGCAAAGTTCAGCTATTGTGGCTACTTGCAGGAGACAGGGGAGGATATGTGGTGAAGTAAGACGTATTTTGACGTAGTTAAAGAATGGACAAAGTGGGTGCTGGACATAGATAAGTTAGCAGAAAGGTATGACCTGAAGGGGCCAGATGAGGTTGACACTACATGGAAGACAAATGCTGGCTGTGGCAGGAAAGCGCGAGGAGGAGTGGAAAAGAGGGGTTGAAGAGAAGTTTACCAAGTTAGAGAATCCAGGGCAGGAAAGGTGTTGGGTTGAAAGTAAGGGTTCGAGATTACTACTCCAAAGAAGAACAGTTAAAGTTACTCTTGAGAAGCGGAAGCAAAAGTGGTCATAGGTAAGTGTTGGGAAATGCAAATTGTGTAGGGTAGATATAGACGAAACTGTGGATTATTTGCTTTAATCTGAGCGCTTTTGTGCGATTGGAGTCCGTGAGTGTTAACACCGGTTAACGTTTTCATATGTGGCGTCAAGGAAACATGTAATATTATTTCACAGATCACATGAATACAGTAACCAAAGAAGGATCACTTATTCAGGTTTAAATAGATATTAAACTGAATTAAAACAAAATTCCTGAATAAGTGGGATGGAGGTGTATTTGACCTGATTTGGTTAGAATTACATCCACGCCAGACATACACCAGGTAAATGCTGTGAACACGGGACATTGGCTCAGATCCACCTTGGTCTTGGCCACCATTCGGGTCACAAAACAAATATTAAACGACAAAAGATCCTTCATTAACCAGTGAAGACATGAATTCAAACCGGCCACTGCAATAAATCAGCAGGTACGCGTTTAAATGAACTGTAAATATCAACGTTCTGGCTTGGTCAAACCCAGTCGCCTTCTAATATCATATGCTTTCATGCGTATGCTACAATTTCTTCTGGTATGCTGTTGTCGATTAAGCCTGGAAATCTGCTTCCTTGGAAACTAAGTTAAACATATCATAGTGTGTGGTGATATAGTACCTCAACAAACAGCGCCTTCAATACTAAGGAAGATGTACCACTTCTAAATCAAAGCTTTGTATCAGTTTTTTTTTTTTAATTTAGTCAATCCCGACAGAAAACCACATGCCTAAAATTGTCATTATCTTGGACCTTTTACTTAGACAACCTAGTTTTAACAGAAATCGAATCTTACATCTATTAGAACAATAATTACGCCGGCGGCCAAGGTCCCGAACTGTTCAGCTACCCCTCCCTACGGTAGAACAAGCCACAAGCCATTATTATTATTATTATTATTATTATTATTATTATTATTATTATTATTATTATTATTATTATTATCATTATCATTATCATTATCATTATCATTATCATTATCATTATTATTATTATTATTATCATTATTGGAAACATTAATCAATTTGACATTAGAAAATGATAATTGTGGTCGTTCATTTCGGGGGAAGATATTATTTTATACCTAAAAATAAGAAGAATCGGCCGGTGTACATTGTCTAAAATCCAACTACTGACTTTTTAAGAGTAATTGACCAAAAATATGTCCTGAAAACACCAAATAATGGTGGAACTAAAGTAAAATAATCGGAAATTCAGCATGATTTATACCAGTTACATTGTTTGTGATTCTTCATGTAAAAAAAAAACATAAAAACGTATCAAATTCGAGCAATTGTTTGGGGGTTTTTTCGGTTTTTACTTTTTGGGACATAATTGAAGTTATTCTTGGCAAACATGCGCTTCTTTGGTACCAACAACTTTTAAATTAATCTGGTGTTATAGCTATATGCCAAAAAATGTTGTGTCTTTTTAGGATGTTAGAGCAGGAGGTAAAGATATAACCCTACCCCCTTATTTTGTTTTTCGACTGAAATCGTGATCTTTTTCCAAATTGAATAATCTTTCCAAAAATGGATTGTGGCTTGTTCTAACGAGGGGAGGGGTTCCCGAACAGTTTGAGGTTTTGGCCGCTAGCCTAATGTGTAAGTGTGTGTCGGTAGGAAAGCAAACCAAGATGATTGGACATACGTTTGATCACACCACGTTAGACCGCACCTATATTAAAACCAGATAAAATAATGAAGTGCTTTTCTGTTCGGAAGGTCTTTTTTCTACTTTTTTATAATGAGAATTAAAGCGTAAAAATTACTAAATTCACACCGGTAAGTGCACGTATAATACACACGTCAGTCTGACACAAATACGCAACCATACGACCACACTCACACACACGCACACACACACACACACACACACACACACACACACATCTATATATATATATATATATATATATATATATATATATATATATATATATATATATATGTATATATATATTGTATTTGTGTCTTTTTGCCGAGAACCACTTCCTAGTAGTCATTACGTAATATATATATTAGTATTTAACACAAAATCATTTTCTAAGTGTCACCTTTTTAAAGATATTTTTGGCAGAAATAAAGTTCAAACTCCATGATCTCAGTCAATTCGTATTATTGCGTTGATGCTTAAGATATTTATTATCGTCATCATGATCATCATCATCATCATCATCATCATCATCATCATCATCATCATCATCATCATCATCATCATCATCATCATCATCATCATCGTTTATTTAATATCTGAATTTTGGTAGTCCTAATCATGCAAGTTAGGCGTCGATTTATGTTTATAAAAAATAGTTTAA
Source organism: Hermodice carunculata (assembly GCA_964020975.1). Lineage (NCBI taxonomy): Eukaryota > Metazoa > Annelida > Polychaeta > Eunicida > Amphinomidae > Hermodice > Hermodice carunculata. The sequence goes on along the minus strand of OZ026612.1, from coordinate 69,710,399 downwards.
TTATATTTATATAATGTAGGCTACATTTTTAAGTAGGTCTGTCAACAGAGGGATATCATGTTTGATTTATCCCGTAATACATCCGCTTGAGATGTTTGTATTCGAAATGCAAACATTGTGCCGCCAGTTAGCAGAGTGACTTGTCCGGGGATAAGTGACACCAAAACAAGTCTTGCGCTGATGACCCGCTGATGACCTGATTTAATATAAAGCCCAACAAAGCCTAAAACTTATTTCTAATTTTAAAAAAAAGGAATATGGTTTGTTCCTTTCGCAAATTAATTTGTTGCACTGAATTAGAATAGTGAGGTTTTTCAGTAAATGGTACGAAATAGGACTTTGCTCTTAGAATATCGGACTTAATAGTGTTCAAACAGAACTTGGGCTTACAGATTCGGGTTTTTAAAGTTTCTGTTTATATTAAACATACTTGATAATCTTAACTGTGTAATGTGGACTAATGAAATTTTTTATGAATGCTAATTATATAAGAGGTATATTTCCTTGTACATAAAATGCAAATATATTAAAATGCCTTTCTGTGTCAATATACAGGCCACACATCCTTCATATCACTTTGGGTCCAAACTCAACCTTTTTCGGGATGTGTTCCCATGGATTGGAGATCAAAGTGATAGCTTTTACATTTGGCTTGACGATGGTGCCAAATGTCAAGGGATCGACCTTTTGGCGCCAAACATTATGCTTTTTTTAATTATCTTAAACTATTGATTGGCTATCTAATCGTTGATATTAGTTAAATATTCTATTTGAGAGACCGCTGGCTGTGCCTAGCTGGCAGCTAAAATCTTTGCATGTATTAGTCCTGATTCGGATCCTTTCATATTTATGAAAATTTCGATGTGACACAAATAAAACAGAAATTAGTGGAAGTGTAATTTAAGAGCGCCGTCTTTTTAGTTTCTTATCTGAGAACCAAAACACACTCGTGGATGTCATCACCTTACCGGCATTCTTCTAGGCTCGCTTGATAATTAGGTGTAATTCGTACACATGTACAAAACGCCTTTTATAGTGGATACAATGTAACGGTAATTCATGTAATTTATGCTGATTACTGTCCATGCACCATAATAATAGCAATCCAGTTCAAAGCAAGCATTTCGAAGCCAACACTTGCCACAAATATCTTATCAAAGGCAATATTAAGTCCAATATGCAAATACCATGCGCACACTGAAGAATTACCAGCCGCCGCTACTTTATATCTTTCACTGCTGTCGTCAACTGCCTCGCGAATAAATTGACCCAGTTGCTATCCTTGCGTCTCTCCTATTTTTTATTTGTATGAATGACATTGAAAAAAAAAAACATTATATGTGATACCCAGCTTTTTATCATTTTTTGTTTTTGAAATCGTCTCGGATCTCGAAATTTCTGGAGCTCGTGTAAATACTGATTTAGACAGGCTATGCTTTCCTGTAGCGCAAACCAAGCTACGAGAATAAGCGGGGAGGCTGGCGTGTTACGTAGTCTTCGCTTATAATCGTCGGCTGTCTTGGCATATTCTTAGTGCGCTATAGGAAAGGTCACAACAGCAAATTTGTGTGTATTTGGCTGAATGAATGAATAAATCTTTATTATACTGACCCGTACCATGTAAACATACAATAGGTAGATATACAAAATGTAAATAAGGTACCCAGCCCAACTAGGGCTTATGTAGTCAGTTTAAAGAAAAAAAAATTATCAATTATGCAGAGTGCTGTAAACGAGAAAACAAGCAGTGAGAGCATATCACCGATACTTCATTGCAAACAAAAATACCCAGAATATTCAGTTAAATAAATGTTTTGTTCTAATATTCCATGCTGCTTCAATATATTTTGAGAGAGAAAAGATATTATTTTGCATCATACTTTTTAACTTACCAATTTCAGAGAGCGTTTGAAAATTTACGTTTGAATTTTCCACCTGCCTCAAGAGATTTGGTCTTATTGCACCGTAAAGAGGACAAATAAAAATAAAATGTAATTCCTCCTCGACAACGTTTAAGTCACACAATTCACAAATCCTTTGCTCGACTGCTAGGCGTCTATAACGACCAGTTTCAATCCTTAGAGGAAGAACTCCCCATCTCAGCTGCGCTAATAAAGATCGTTGCTTACGACTCAACATAGACAAAACATATTTTTCAGTGCAAAAATTTTCTTTAAACAGTGCATAAGTACGTAATTTCGGCTTGGAATCAACAGCTGCTTTCCAGGCAATTTCTTAAACATTAGATATTTTACTATATAAAAACTCCAAATCGCATATCGTAACATCTGTAAAAATGTTATCATAATCAACATCACTTAATATATGTTTTACATCTTCCGACCAATTTTTATTACTTAATTCATAGATATTTTACTATATAAAAACTCCAAATCGCATATCGTAACATCTGTAAAAATGTTATCATAATCAACATCACTTAATATATGTTTTACATCTTCCGACCAATTTTTATTACTTAATTCATAATCCCATTTAAAGATTTTCTTTGTCAACCTGTTATCGTCCATATTTATCAAACGGTTCCAAAAGCGCAAAACACAAATATAGTTTCTGAATTTAAGTTTTGGCCACCCCATATCACCATGAAGACCAGGAATCGGTACTTTGTTATGTACTCCTAGAAAATACCGGATAGCTCTTAACTGTACTCTCTCAATGTTTTCAAATTCTTTAACACCCCAGATACTTGCACCGTATTGTAAAATAGGTAACACGCCAGCTTCATAAGGAGACCTAAATGTGGAATAACCAACATTTTTAGTGACTTGAATTTATTTATCAGAGCACATAATGCACGGCCCCCGGAGCTAGCTAAAACATCAGCGTTTTCCGTGAAGTCTAAAAATTCGTCAAAGATAATACCTAAATATTTGTATCTATTTACTATATGTAATTCCTCGCCATATAAATAGAAGAGATGAGTTGTCCGAGGTACCCTCTTACGTCTGAAATGTACAACATTTGATTTTGAGAGGTTTATTTTCAAACCCCATTTATTACACCAGGACTCCATAAAGATTAACATACCTTGCAATGTTCTCTCTTCATCACTAAATAGGACTAAATCGTCCGCATATAAAAGTGAACAAATATGCGTTGCCCCGGCGTTAATACCCAAACCCAGCTCATTTAATTTTAAAACTAACTCATTAATAAAAGTATTGAACAGACAAGGGGACAGAACGTCCCCCTGTCTAACTCCAAATGCTGTATTAAACCATGAAGTTTGGATGCATGTCAACTGAATTACTGCCATAGTACCAGAATATAGAGATTTGATAGCAAAGTACATTTGTCCAACGATATCATAATGTAAAAGCTTATATAACAACATATCCCGAATAATGCAATCAAACGCTTTTTCCATATCTATAAATGCTACAAATGTAGATAAACCTTGAGCCTGCCTATTTTTAATTATGGAACTTAAGACAAAAATGTGATCTTCACAAGATCTTTTCTTTCGAAAACTGTTTTGTTAATCCACGGGTATCTCAGCATGTTCATAGTATTCCATAATTCGATTATTCAGAACCGAGGAATAGACTTTACTGAAACATGATAAAAGACTAATTCCTCTGTAATTCAAAGGGATGTATGGGTCTTTGGTAGCACTTTTGGGTACAGGAAAAACAATAGCTTTCAACCAAATAGATGGAATATGACCAAATTGAAAACATTTTTGAAATAAACATTGGAGGGCTAATATCACAGAGTTATCTTTTAAAATTTCATTTGGAATCATGTCCACACCTACTGCTTTCTTACACTTAAGATTAGAGTCCACCCGCCTCACTTCCTCAAAAGGATTATCTCGGTTTAAGACATCGCCATCACCATTTAATAAATTATCACTCTCCTCATACTCATGAAGTTGTTCTTTAACATCAGACAGAAACTGAAGGGCATCTTCATCTAAATTATCTATCCTGTTATATAATTTTGAAAATTCCGACGCCCATTTCTCCTTCACTTTATCTGTATCAGATGCAAGCGAGCCCAATTCCATCATATACTTGTGTTGTACATGGCCTCTGTGTACGTGGACCAAGTTTCTTTATATGGTCCCAAAAGGCCTTTGGATCCTTTCCTGAAATATCCTCAATTTCATCTATCACATTTTTATTGTATTGTCTCTCAGCTTGCTTAAGTCCCTTATCAAACCTGTGACGGGCGTCTTTAAACCTTTCCTGTAGCAAACTCTTTACATTGTATCTTCTAACCGTATACTTATATAATTCTGACTGAGCCGCGTGCATGTTTTTCCATAATAATGTAAGAGAATCATTTCAGTAAGGTTTGTACGCTTTAAACTTTTTCTTACGTTTTTTCGTTACACCACTGTGGGGCACGTAGGTATCCATTTCTTTAATCAGTGTTGAACTAAAATTTTCATATGCATCATCAATATCCACTTGATTGTCTTGAAGCTGTTGAAACCTTTCAATAATTTCTAAAATTGCTTGTCTCCACATGTCATTATTCCGAAATAATTCAGATGATCGTTCAAAATAATACCTTCTTCGTGGACTTTCCGCCTCACTTTCCATACCTGTATTAGATTCTCTACCATTATATCCATTCCTGGGAATATGAGAACAATTCATTTCACAATACAATAAAGAATGATCAGGAGGTCTACTCCTATCAGACATCAGCGAGAACAAGTTGCACTTATTTAATACATCATTGATATTATGTACTTGAAAATTTGAGACCATACTCAATCATGTTATACAACCATATAGTCTACTACCGAACGACCTCTAGATGTAATACATGTGAAATTATCCAGCTCATTATTGAAGTGGCCATTTAATATACAGAGTTTACCATCCCTTACGAATTCTAAAAATGCTTCACCATTTCTGTTTTTTGATAAGTCAATGTTTTTTCTTTTCCTGATATAATCTATGTCAATGTTTACGTCCTGTGTATCCCCTAATCTTGCGTTGAAGTCCCCACATAACATGACCATATCAGCCTCATTATTCAAATAAAGAAGTGCCAATAAATGACTAAAAAATTCCGAGCTATCAGCACACGGTGAGTCCTCTGGGAAAAAATAGCATGAAAATAATACGATACTAAAGTCAGTATATCTATTCTTGAGTTCAACAGCAATAATACCTTCGACACTTTTATCAATCACCGATATCACATAATTAGCAAATAATAAAGAGTCTTTAACCAATACACCCACGCCACCTGATCCTCGTAGAGCGTTAACATATCTCTTTTTGCGATTATTTCCGAACCATGTATATTCATTCACTGAAATCAAATCGTCATCTTTAAGATGTGTCTCGCTTAGGCAAATAACGTCAGATTCAATTTTATTAAGGATTTCTTTTCTCAATTCAGAGTTTTCGTCCGTCCAGCCATTAACGTTCCATGCCGAAATACGTAATTTAGCATAATTGTTCTCATTGGACTGGGAACTGTCCTACGTATCACTACCAATGGGTTCGTCATCGTTGGCCCCATTTCTGCGCCATGGATTACCGTCATCGTCCTCGAATACACAAAATACTTGCGGGCTAGAGATGTGTATTCCCTTAAAACTCTATGTTAAAGTAATATTCTATACACTGAACAACGTTGCGGCAAAAGTCATCAAACTTACATATTATTAAGTATTTCAACTATATACATATATAACCATTTATCACAATAAATTTGGCGTTTTATGTAGAGTGGTTTTCAAGTTATATATGTGTAAATTACTATGGAAACTAATGGGATTATGATCACCTAGCCCGCCTTTCCTGCAGAGCCCTCTACTGAGAATCCACATGAACCAGTTGATCTTGACCTTACCTATAAAATTCTCATCTCCTCTATTCGCCTACAAGCGCAACAAAGACACCACCTAACTTTGTACCTTGGCGACTATGCGATACGGGAGGCCACAACACACACACACACACACACACACACACACACACACACACACACACACACACACACACACACACACACACATTTAGGTGTCAGTCTTTTCCATATCTGTATATCCATCACATGCTAACTTAAGGCAAGTAAACGTCTACCTCTGCCTAAAAAGGTGAAATTAAAACCTAAAATTAAATTTGAATGCAGCCAGACTTTGGAAACGGTATATTTGACAATGTTTCACTCAGTCCGTGAAATGGGTTTGTACGTCTTGATAACAACACACAAAAGTTAAGTGGCATATTACAAGTAATACAGCTAACATCATGAGCAGCTGGAATCTATGATAGGGCCATAGAATCTACTTCAGGTAATTGGGTACTTGCTGACATCCGTTCGGGATCACTCCAACCTCCTTGACAAATTTTCAAAATATTTTACTTTACAAACTGATAAAAAAAACTCTATCCATTGAGGTTTACGAATTTCAAATATATGCACGCGACTAAATGGGGCCAAAGCTCAATAATTTGCTGCAACTAAGGGAAATTGAATGCAGGACTAATCGTTAGTTTATACCGCTTTTAGCATCTACTATTCAAATATGGAAAAACTAACCAGTTGAAATCAAGATCTCGTCTACTTTTGTTTTAATTTTTAAGGTACAAGTAGCACATTACAGTATCTCGGACATGAATTACCTACAGACGAGTATTTTACATGCGGTGATCGCTTTGCAAACATTATGCACACTCAACTTCGCCTTGGGAGATCAATAAGTAACTCCCATTTATCTGAATCTTCCCCATGAAGCCATGCAACCAACAACATACATAATATTTTTTGTCTACTCTATGAACTGTCTATATTCAAACTTCTGAGGTCTGACTCCGAAATGGGCGCTCCTGGTGTAAACCCCCCCCCCCCCCCGTTCACTATTACCTCTTTCTGGTTACTCGTAGCTCTGCTCTTTCAGATGAACGCTACTCCGAGATATTTGCCCCAGCCAAACAGTGCATTATCGATTGAATACAATTTGTCAATTAGTATCTACGACTTATGTTTGCACACATGTTTTGTTCTGTCCATGTTGCTCTCAAATAGAAATTGCTGCTTTGTCTAGCATGTCTACTACATATCACTCTGGATGTCTGTACAAGTTACAGCTGGCTTTACTTCACTAGAACAAACTGTACTTGGTCGATACCCACACACTCAAGGCACTGTCCAGCAAGTTTTGGATAATGTCCGTTTGGATAATTTTTGATATTTTGATATTTTGTGGATATATATGTTGTACACACATGTCCAAATGCAACATAATTAAACATATATATATATATATATATATATATATTATACGAGATTTCGAGATATTTTGGGAAACATTTATATGCATTGCCTGTCGCATGTCTAGAGTTCCATTTGAATATGAAGAAATGGAGAAAATACTTTTCATGTCAACATGGTAGTTAATGGCCTGTGTTAGATTTAAGACACGATCATGACTATAGACAGTGGGTATCGGCAACAAAATGGCCTTTTTCAGGGATAAAATTCTAAAATTGGTTCTCTGGTTTTAAAAACTACTTCACTCAATCAACCTGTGAAGCAAAAACGTAACAGGGATTTTTAATTGTTAGTTCTATGTTTAATTCGTATCCAAAGTGAAGAGTTGCGCAAACTTCACCATTTAAGAAAAAAAAAAAAAGGGGGGGGGGGGGGGGGGCATTTCCCCACTTTTGTATCAACTTTACAAAAGTAATAGATATTTGCATGAAACATCCGTCATATTCTTTTGAGCATACATGTATTGAGTTCATAATTACACAAGACTGCACGGTCATTTTATCTTGAATATTTTTCAAGATAAACTTTGAAAAAAGCAAAACACACACACACACACACACACACACACACACACACTCCGTATATTTATATGGCAACTTTGAATTTTGAGTTCCTGTCTAGAGTAGACAGTTTCTGGAAACCATTGGTGTAAATTGAGTGTATAGATTTATTACATTAGGATCGCACCGTGGCTTTAAATGTAGAGTTTGAGCCTGTCTGTCTAGAAGTTGTCACCGAACCCGCTTGGTAGCAGAGTAAAGTAATTTGAAAGTCACTCCAGTATGGGAACACTTTCAGCAACGGGTAGCGGGCGATCAGCATCGCTGTATCTTTATTCTGTAGTAGCGATTATGTTTCAACAAATTAAAAGCGAGTTTTATTTTCTTGCACTGTTATTTGATTGGATGAATGTAATATTTTCTTTATGTTTGTTGTACTCCGTCTTTTTTTCGGTTGAAATACGTATATACGCGAAAAATAATAATAGAAATTTATAACTCTTTTAATTCAGTTTATCATACAAGCAAAGTGGTCTCACATCTGGTTGGTTGGATCGTAAATTGACTTCAGTCCAAATTTACCTCTGTTGAGCTGTTGCGAGAACACACACAGACACACATACATAACATACATACATTCATACATACATACATACACACACACACACACACACACATATATATATATATATATATGTATATATATATATATATATATATATATATATATATATATATATATATATATATATCATGCACCAAGCAATGAATGCCTTGCACTAAGTACCTTTTTCACAGACGTGTATTATTTTCGATGATTCAAGAATGAAATGAAATGAAGTCCTAGGTTGATATATATGTTCCTCAATCTTTTTATTGTGGATGAACTGGTATTCAGCGGAACCTTTTACTTTTGTCGGAACTTATGCCCCCATATTTAATTAACTGTTCTACTGAGCCCCCGGACGCACCTACCCGCGACAATTGTCGGCAACGTTCATTGACATGAAACCGGGAAACTTAAAAAAAAATCGCCACAATTGTGTACCAGTAAAATCTCTCTGCAAAAACAGGAACTTCTGAGATTTAATCCATTTATGTAAGCACGGTCGTATCTATAATCTAAAAAATACTGCATGACACCCACAGATCACAAGGTGTTATGAGCACGTTAGGAATTCCAATCTAAAGGTCCTATGTGTTAACAAGCGCCCGAAGCTCGTCGAAAAGAACTGTGGGCCAGGACTACTCTTAAGTTCTCTGAAACCATAGTCATGTTGCTACTGGAATGAAAAGTCGGCAATTAAAGCAATTAACATGAAAAAGGATGTTAGAGTGGTGTTTTGTGATATAACCAAAGCTTTTGACTCTGTCTCTCACCTTGGCTTCTTATACGAGTTGCATAAATATGTTATAAATGGACCTCTTTTAGAGCGGTTTGGTGATTAACTGGATAGACGATTTGTAAATATCGTGCAGTCATGTATTTTTTTCTTTGCAGATAATACAACACTTTTTAATAGTTTCAGAGATTATTAGTATGGAATATAGTGTCGCCTTGCTACGCTTCAAATGACATTGATTATTGTCGAGACTTGTGGACCCGTATGTTCCTCGAGGCTGCCTTGAATTGTATTCCAAACAAGATAGTTGAAATTAGACCTCCAGGCTTAATATGGTATTCTTCACAACTTCGTGCATTCAAACGTCAAGTTCAAAGACAATACGCAAGGCTTAAAGCAGAAAATTTGAAACAAGAGCATGGACTTCATTTTGCCGAGCTCGTAATAATTAACAAGAACAACTTATGTTAGCCGAGCAAGATTACAATGATAAACTGAAAGCTAACCCAGCCGATCCCACTCGCAAAAATAAATGGTGGTGGCGCACCGTGAAACATTTCCATAATATAAATCATTCGGGCTCTATTCCATCTCTCATTCATGACGACAGACATATATTTGATGATTTATCCAAAGCTGATTTTTTTTTCCCTCAACAGTGGGATGTTGATGCCACTGCGGCTATCTTGCCTGATTTTTCTGACACTTTTGATCTTAGCCTTGATTTTAAATGTATATAACTGAAACAGAAGTTCATGATATGCTCCTAAGTCTGGACACTAGCAAAGCTACGGGGCCTGGTGGTGCAACTGCCAAACTTCTAAAGCAAGCGGCACCTGCTTTATTCCTTGCGTTACTGACTAAACTGTATAATTTATCACTAGTAACAAAGAAATTTCCAATTTTATGGGGGAGAAAACAAGTCTTTCTCCACTACATAAGAAGGGTCTGGATAATGTATGTGATTATTACAGACATGTTGCCTTGCTTAGTTGTGTCGCCAAAGTGTTTTAAAAATAGTGTTTAAATAGTTTTTTTAATTTTTTTTTTTCATCGCCACGCTCATATCCAGTCATCAGTCGGGCTCCATATATGTACCTGATGAATAGACTGTCAACCAACCCATATTTCTCTATCATGGATTATGCCTGGCTATTGATCACCATAAGGAAGTACGTATTGTTTTTGGATGTTCCGAAGGTGTTAGATACATGTAAGGTTTGGCATCCAGGTGTATTATTCAGATTAAGAAAATTGTGCTTCGGGAGATCTGTTAGATTGGTTTACTGATTATTCAGATGATCGTTCTAACGCGTAGTTTTGTAATTTCAGTCATCCAGTTAGGGTCAGATTCATGCAGGTCTTCCACAAGGAAGTGTTTTGGGACCACTTATGTTTTTAATATGTATAAATGATATTGTGGGCAATGTTAGATGTAAAATTAAGTTATTTGCAGATAATACAACGCTTTATTTTGACATAGATAATCCAGTTGTTGCGACTGAAAGGATAAATTCGGATTTAGTAGATATAGATAAATGGTCAGATGATTGGCTAATAACATTCAATGCCTTGAAAACCGACACAATGCTTGTGTCACCGAAAATGAGCCCTCTTAAATACCCTCCTATATCTTTCCAAAGTCACATCTTACGAGACGTACAACAACATAAACATCTTGGTGTTACATTACTCGCTGATTTAAAATGGAGTGACCACATTCCTGAAATAGTTAGTACATGTAAGTCAGCTAAATCGGTTAATATTAGCAAAAGGTTGAAGTTTGCTTTAGTTAGAGCAACCTTGGAGACTGCATATATTTATTTCGTGAGGCCAGGGCCTGGTTTTTCAAACACTTTTGCTCATTGAGAAATTGCTCACTGTAACCCAACTTGAGAACAGTGCTCATTTGAGCAATCTCTCACCCTTGAGTCCAAGAACGTTTCTGAAACAGAAAACACTCTGTTTTCATGCGAGTAAAGAGCTCTTCCTTTTATAAAGGTTAAAAAGTCTGAATTATAACTTCCGAGTACCTGTTTTGTTGGTTCCTAGTCCTACCAGCAGGGCTTGCATGCCTGTGTCGATGAAAATGACAATGATCAGCGAACCATATTATATTACGTAATGCGGTCAATGCATAAGTTCACCAAGCGGGGAAACCCAAGCGGAGATTCCGATGTCAGAGCCAGGCGCGCACATGTTTCTGGGTAATTTGCGGGCCACTCGGTCTTACCGCACAGGCTACAGCGCTACTGAATACAGCAAGTATCGAGGAGTGAAACACGGACCATGATTTCTTCAAAAAAACAGAATCTAGGGTGGCTGAAAATGTATTTGAAACACAAAGGAATATCAGGTGATGGAAGGAATAAAGCGGCACTTTTGTTTTTGATATTTGTCAATTTAACGTTTCTTCCTGGTATCAACATTACAGCCCACTACGCAACAGTCAGTGGTGGTTTATCATGATATTTCGCCTTGTCACTCAACGTTCTAACTATCAATGCTTTCCGTACTCCCTCCGCCAACGATCTACAATGGTAAACTTCTATACACCGCGTGTATTTGGCCCATTTGCCGCTTTTCTGTTCATGTTGACACGAGCAAGATTAGTGTCCGCCATCATGCGTTATCGGCCCACTTTTAAGAAGGTGCACAGCGCGCCATCTGGTAGCAAAAAATTCAGCCCGCATGCGTCGCTTTCGTAATGGGACAACTGCCGGGGTTTTCCCGCTTGGTGAACTTATGCATAGACCGTATTCCGGTGACGCGACTATCTTCGTTGGTTGGAGGTCAGACGCGGAGGTAAACATTCGGTTTCCCATTCACAATGGATGCCAGCACCTCAGCCTGCAGACAGCAAAGTGAATGCGAGTCCGTTGCTGGTGAAGTGGAGCAGGAAAATGTTCCTGGACCATCGCTGACACCAAGGGAGCAAATCACCTTGGTGACAGCGATGAGGGAAGCTACGACAGCCACATCACGTAAGCCGCCAAGCGGAAGGCCTGGCAGAATGTTAGTAGATGCGGTGAACAGGTAACATAAATTTGTTACAGAAAGTGTGTGCACCAAACATTGATCAGATTGTAATATATATGATAAAAATGTGTATAAGTGCATCGGGCCTATCGGGATATATATATATATATATATATATATATATATATATATATATATATATATATATATATATATATATATATATATATATATATATATATAAATATGTATATATATATGTGTGTGTGTGTGTGTGTGTGTGTGTGTGTGGGTGGGTGGGTGGGTGTGTGGGTGGGTGTGTGTGCAGTGCATAAAACAGTACAGAAAACTTACTGGGCCAGCTGGGCCAGTAAGTTTTAATATGAAGTGGACCAGCTCAGTACTAAATGGTCCAGAATTTTGATATTGCGAATGTTGAAGGGGTCTGAGGGCATGCCCCCCCCCCCCCAAAATGAAATCTAGGTGCTCTCTGGTGGCATATCAGGTGATTTATGCCACATTGTGAATGCAATATTTACCTATGGATAAGTAAGGGAAAGAGGGTCAGTCTTGAACGAAAGTGGCAGCTATTGAGCTAATATACCCTCTTCATAACTTCAGTTAGCTCTCGGAGTACCCTGCTGCCAGGTGGACTTTGACTCAGACTGCATGGTCCCGCTGCTAGGCCTTCTTCTGTTCACTAGTTTGAATCTCCCCCTTGGGGTCTTTTGAACGTTTAACCCCCAAGCACACTGGTTAGGTTTGAGATCTGGCACAGCCAGCCACTGGACATTTTTTTGTTGTTGTTGAGCAAAATGTGACTTGCATGCGTAAAAGTGCCATAAACTTTTTATTTTTTTCAGTTCATGCAAAATTATCAAGATGACTTTTGTTGAGTATGACTTTCTCTGCATTTCTATGTGGTTTCCTTGTCAATTTAAAGAAAAACTTGTGCCTTAGACACTAACAAAGTGGATATATCGATCCCAATCACGAACTGATCAAAACGGTCACGCCTGTGTGAATGCAATTGCATTGGCACTTGTCCGCGCATTTTCCTTGGGTTGCGTCACGAATGATCATTCCTCCTAAATTTTGTTTCTTGGTTGAATAAATTGTCCGTAATCGTCATTTGTGTGTATACAAATGTCGCCCATCCTTCAAATCAGACTTTACAACCCGATGTAGCAAGTACTCCCGAACAAAACATCATGTAGAAAAACGACGCATTTGATTGGATGGCGAACATCATGTGATTGATTCTGGGCCCCGCTGACTGACGTAAGATATTCTGGAAAATCGTCTTCGGTAGTTTCCGACTAAAATAATGACGTATCTGTTTGAAATAGAAACAGTTTTGGTGGGGTCTCCTCTAAAACACTTTTGTTTCAGCCAATCAGAGAGCTTGTTCTTAAAATAGACAAGGGTCTCAGCATTCTGACGATGTGAAGAACATGGCGGGTAGATGAAAGAAAGATCGAGACCACGACGATGAAATCACCCTATTTTTGCAAAGTTACATCATGCAAATTGTAACGACCGATCATTAATTTTAATCATCGAGGAAGGAAAATATTAATTTTTAACGCAAAATCGAAATAGCCATCGTGGAGAATTGATGTTTCTCTACAATAAAATGTGCATCCTTGTATGTAAATAAACAGCACCAGGAATTTGAGACGGCCTTAAATCAGCCACTTAAAAAGTCATATGAATGACGCTCATGCTGTCATATAGTCCAACAAAGGACATATACAGCAGAGACAATGTACAGGATTATTCTTGTAAATATTTCGTATTCCCAACATAGAATATCAATAACAATCATAAAGCAGACTAGAACAAAATCAGAAGTGACTTCTGATTTTTTTAACTCGACCACTTGGTCGACTTGATCAAACAATTGGATCGCCCACACAGTAATTTAATAGACTCGGTCGACTGGGCGACCATCAATTTTATGCACTATATATATATATATATATATATATATATATATATATATATATATATATATATATATATATATATATATATATATATATATATATATATATATATATATGGCCTTGTAGGCCTATGTACAGTGCATCAATTTATCGCAGGCCTGCATCATGTCCATGATTTTAATGAAATGTTAGGCCTAGACCTAGGGGTACTAACCTACGCTAGGCCTCTCCGTTCTGTTGTCCTGTCATGTTTTACTTCTTATTCCTGAATTTAATTGATTATTTGTAAATATCACACTGGAGTTTAACACTGATCTTTGTGGTTTATGTTACGGTACACAAATATACATGTGTCATAATGCTTATCAATAGCAAATGATTTTGCTATAAATGTACTTGTCATGATGATAAAAAATGTCATATTTATTTATAAATGTATATATCATGAAAGGTTAGAAATATATAATATTTCATAAAATGTTTCATTCATTGTGAGTTCCGTGAAAAGAGACAAGAAGACGGTTTCAAAGGCATTATATAATATAAAGAACAAAGGTATCATTACATCGATGAATGATTGGTCTTCAGTGACACTGATACATGTATTCACAGACAATTTTGTTCTTTTTTATTAACTAAGAATAATAAAGTGTCAACGTTGTGTAGATGAAGAATATTGTGACGTGTGCTAGTTTCTAATGATTATAAATAGTTAAGTGTGAAACATATATTGTCCTGAGTACAAGTTATCAGTGTTACAGTTTGATTATTTTTTTAACATCTTTCCCCTGATAAGTGCCTTATGATGATAATAATAATAATAATAATAATAATAATAATAATAATAATAATAATAATAATAATAATAATAATAATAATAATAATAATAATAATAATAATATAAAGGTAAGCCATGAAAATAATTTCCATGTTCAATTTCTTATGACAAATAAAATTCCAGCAAGAGCAATAAAACCATTTTTTTAAGTCCAGTCACAACAACCACGGTTCGAAAGAGGTGAGGCTCGTTTCAGACCAGTTAAATGCTTTTCATATATTGCATGCGAAAAGTTACTTTTTATTAACGTGTGCAAGATGAAAGTTTTCTGGTAAGATTTTGTTAACAAATGCATTTACTCGAATGTTCAGTCATTTTTGATTATAATGTGCCCGCTAGCTAGTCACTTTGTCCGGCTAAATGCCATTTGGTTGGTAAGTTGCATGTTAGATGTAATTTAGGTATAGTTAAGAAATATGGCTTGCACAAACCGAATCTTCTTGTGGAGTTAAAGATCGAGAAATGGGTCACAATGACCCAATTTTGGTACATGACTCTCCGCTATTCAAGGAAGTTTCCATGCACAAAATTAAATTAGCGTGAACCCAAGGGTATAGGAAGTATGGCACAGAGAAGCCCCTGCTCAAGGACGGACAGACGAGCAGACGGGTCGCAAAGATCAACTCCATCAAATCGTTCATGACCAGATGTGGAATGACGAAAATAAGAATGACACGGGGAATAAATTACAATTTTACCGAAAGTTTAAGGAATCATATGAAAGAGAAACATATCTGTCAGAGGTTAAAAATTTTAAACAGCGACAAGCTTTTAGTCGTATTAGAGTAGGTAACCACCCCCTCAGGATCGAAACAGGTCGTTATACCAATGAGCCATTAAATATAAGAAAATGCATATTCTGTAATCACGATAGTATCGAAGATGAGTGTCATATGTTACTGTATTGTTCATTGTATCAAGATATCCGGAGAACATTCTTCAAAGAATTGAAAAATGTTTATACCTATTTTACAAATCTGTCAGAAATAGAAACACTTACACGTGTTATGAATCCGGAGAGAAGTGTCTCTCACCTCGTCACTTAGTTTGTACATAGTTGTCTTCAGACGAGATACTTGTATATAAATATGGCATTTGTATGATCTGAGCACCAATAACTCTCTGTATAAAAATTACGCCTTTTTATAGTTTATATAGCTTTTATTATTGTATTATATTGTACCATGAGCCCAGTAGGGCATAAAAGGAAGTAAAGATATTATATTATACAAAGAGGAAGCTAGTTTTAAATTGGAATCTGGTCCATCATAAGATGCATCTCTGACAAAAAATTGGGGAAGCTGTGGTCAATATTTTTGAGATATCGCGGTAACGTCGACAAGACAGACGGCCGGGTGGCCGGACGGACGATTCAGGGGACGACAATATCCTCCGGCACTTTATTTGCCGAGGATTAAAAGTGCGCATACAAACATGTGCAAAGTATACATTTAATAAAAGGTCATTCACAGAAGTGTACTTTCTGATCAAAAGTACTGTTGTTTATCTGACAATTAATGGCAGGATTAGAATTTTGCTTTTTCCACTATCTACTGACCATTACTTGTTTAAAAAATGCATACATTACATATGTCTCTTTGAATACTTTTTACAATATGCAGCTAACAAAGGGATAGCGCCCTTACAACAGCGGGGCATAGCTAGACAACGTTCTTTTTCCTCGTGTTGCCAATTGCCCACCTCTTCTTTTTGGCTTTGCTGTCCACGCCTTGTGGAGCCATGGTTGTTGTGACTGGACTTGGGAAAAAAGGGGTTTTATGGGGTAGATAGAAATTTTGATGTTCTATTGAAATTCCAGAGGTCACTTACATCATCATGTTATCCATAACACAAACACATTTAGAGGATTAAATGCACATATATAAGTTTATTATTTATCATGCACAGATATGAAATCAGGAATATTTCCATTATTGACCTCTTTGCATACACTCATTTATATTTTGACAAACATAAATTTGAAGCCCCTTGCCCCCCCCCCCCCCCCCCCCCCCCGTCACGTAATGCGATCTACCAATAAAAGGGGACAGCAGTCACACGACTGTCCTGACTGTGCTCACCTGGGACAGGTCAGCTGGCCAGTATCAAGAAAGGGGGTTAAAGCTTGTACCAAGGTCTTCAGTTAAACAGGGGTGTAATTGCCCCATGGATTAGTTACCCCGGGTATAACTACACCAGCTTTTATGCATACCGATTTTCTTACACCATGAACTGAGGGGTAACTAAAATTGTTTTAAATTACATGTATACCATGGATACGTTGCACCTCCTTTATGCATACGGGCCCTGCTGGAGAGAAGACGTACTTCAACCCCCTTCTTAGTCAGTGACGTTCTGTTTTGTTATCTCTCTTAATATCCGTGTGGCGCCGGCACTCGATCTGTTTTTCGAATGTGATATCGTTCGTACTAGTAGATTTGTCTTTGTGTCAGTGACCTGTCTGGTTCTCCTCCCACGTTCTTTATGTGCAAGAGGGATTTATGTAGGTCGTTGCCCTATTTGCCAATTGAAGTTTTTCAGAAAAATAAAAATGTTTAGAAACATGAAATAAAGTCCATACTTAGATAATTGAAGGAGACTCGACGATATTCAACTTTCCATGCTAAGTGGAAATAGAAGATTATCAGTTCTAAGAGCTTTTTTTCATTTAACAGGTACTCTCTCTATATATATTAGTTCCAGGGATTTGCCTACCCATTGTGCCTACATTTGACAAGTAATCAATTTTTTTGTAAAGTCTGCACAGCGTTGTGATTTGATAGCGTCTTGTATAGAGCCAGTAGGTCAGTAATGGCATTTTCAAGACTTTTTAATCATAAGAAAGGATAATTGACAATCGAAGTTTCTATCAAAGTTGCCATGGTAAGCTATGTACTTGAACTGTCATCCTCCTTTCATAGCAGTTTAAAGATCCATTACAGTAACGTTGCTCACTCCCTAAAAAGGAGATTTTTTTCTTCAAATTAGTAGGAGGCAGTGTAGAGGCTCGACTTGCGCGTGTTGTCACATACAAGTCTTCCACAAAACCGTCAAACACAATATATTTCATGCCTTTTTACAATATGGGTGATAGCAATGTTTGAGGAAAAAAGTTAACATAGTACAATGCTTAACTAGATAAGGTTGCAATGTAACTAGATAGATTTATTATCATGATTAATCAGATGAGGGATTGGTATCTGTGCTAAGTAATGTAGTGGCAGCATTGGCTGCAATCCGATGCACGTTATTTATCCCTAGTGCCGCATTCACATGTAGTGAGGAAGGAAGCTCATGTCACAGAAACAATTACATAGGTTTGATCATGTTAAAATAACTCCTTATACAAAGTACAGTTTGTGCAGAAAATGACCGACAAAATAGAGACAAACTGAGGCTTTTTTTCAGGATTGTATCAAACCATTGTAAGCAGTAGACGCGTAAAGACCAATAGGCAAGGACAAGAAAAGAAGGTTCTAGCCTTGCCTAAAAAAGGGTACTGCAGTCACCGGAGGGCTAGGGTTGTGTATTCCCATTACTTTACATTGTAATTTGCAACTTGATAACTTAAAAACAACTGCACATAGAGACATCAAATGTCACACAGTAAATCTACATGCATAAGTAAATACCTCACAAAAATCATATAACCACAGCTACTAAAGTGACCAGTTTGTTTAAGGTTACTTTAATATGCAAACCAATGGGAACACACAGTTCTAGCCCTCCAAATATTTGTTTATTTGGTTGTGTATTGGGGCAAATGCACATTTCAGAGCTAATTCAGACCTTTTCTATTGCCTCTTTAGTCGCCTGATGTGTCAGCTTCAAACCATTAGCAAACAACTCTTCAGTTGCAAATCAATTAAAACAGATCAAAACTTAAACGTTAGCATATACAGTTTCGCGTTTCGCTCGTCTCTTATTTCAAGATCAGATCTCGGTGACCATTGCAGTCATGTACAGGTACACTCTGAACCTTCGCCTGTTAAAATCTATATGGACAAAACATGCTTAATACAATACTTTAAATGTTTATATAAATTTTGCTGCACTGTTTTGCATTTTATCTGTTGAAATCTATATGGACAAAACATGCTTCCTATGCTGTAAAATTTTTACACAAATTTTGCTGCACTGTTTTGCATTTTTTCTCTTGTTATGTTATGTTATCAATTACAGCTATAGCTAGGCTGAAAGCGTGCTAGCTGCTCAATTAGTCCATTCGCTGTAATTTACACATTCAAACCATATCTACCACACGCACATCCATTTAGTTATCATTTCTGCCAATCACACGAGTGACCTCGTTATCGCTGTTGACCATGCGCACTATCCCCAGCAAGTTGGGCCGCAAATTCTGTTTTCTTCATTAGTCATATTTTTACGATGTGTTCTCTTCGCTGTGAGTTTGCTATAATTTTTTGGTGACAGTTCAGGTAAAACATATCATTTTGACCACTTTAGAACATACCATTTTGTTCCCCGTCTAAACAGTCATAAAAGGTCATACTTGCTTGGAGATGTGGGTGGGATGGAATAGTTGAACTTCAGAAAAAAAATTCCGTCTGGTATGTTTGGCGCATAATGACAAACAAACAAAACCTGTTCTGAAAATAATTAAATACTCTTATGCTTAAAGACTTATTGCGCCAAAAAGATTTGACCTTTTATTTTCGTTATCATAAACATGAACATCCTGTATATTTTCGAAGTATTTTCTCTGTTATTCCAACCACCTATATCTATCCAACCCGAAACCGCGACGTCGACGTAACGCTACACCTGTACACGCATCAACACAACATTGCATTCGTTATCATATGTCGAAAGTAAATTAATAACAATATAATCTTGGATAAACTACATACCCATTCTTATACATATTTTTCTAGATATGTCAAACAATATTTCGTTTGTCAATATTCTGAAGTATGCACAATCGTAAAGTGTTCTGTGTGCAATATTTAATTTCTGCTCTAAGCATACAATGTTTATTCCGTGCATACAATTTCACAAACATGGAGTCAAGGACACTACACTCTCTTGCAGGTTCCCTTGTATTGTTTCAGCCTATTTTTTATTTATGTCAAATTATACTGATTTTAACTTTTTTGCTTCAGTTTCAAAGTAATTATGTTGTTGTCCTGTCCTCCCTTTTGCCGACTTGTTTTTTTTTTTTCTTTTCTTCCATTATGGAAACTCAGAGATGTCATATTGATGCAATAATGATATTGGATTAAATGTTTTGTTGGTCAATTTCAAGAATTTAGCATTTCCAAACGTTGCAATCCATCATACAGAAGCCCCAACGGCAGTAGATCTGCGCATCCTGACGTTCTGCATTTGGCGGGTAATAATTCAATGCCTTGTCATCCCTAGAATACTGTAGTTCTAGAAATTTTCGCGCGTGTTTAATTTCGCGCAAACTCATTTTTACTGAAATTACAGAATATTTGGCGCATTTTAGTTTCGCGCAATCCAATGCCAAACAATGTAGTGAAATAAAATGCAACTTATTTTCGCGCATTTTAATTTCGCGCTTTAGGTGGTAGCGCGAAAAGCGCGAAATTAAATCGAGCGCGAAAATTTCTAGAACTACAGTATTAATATTTCAGTTTATTAACATCTACCTTTGTATCATCGTTTTGTTCATGTCAAATAAATATCATCTGAGTCTGAGTCTGAGTTGCGCTTCCCAATATACATGTACCGCGCTCCAAAGAACTAACTCGTCTATTCTGTGGGCCCAAATACCTGCAAGAGCTGACGTTTATCTGTATACATCTTTAGAATATAGTATAAGCGAGTAATAAATTCAACTTCATTATATCCGTCTCCCGAAAAAAATGATACATCAATTTGCTCAGGAGACTATTGCCTTTTGAAAAACCAAATGGTTCAATATGAAATATGCAGTCTCTGGTTTAAAATTGGTTTAAGTGTAGTTAATAACCAGATAAACAAAAACAAAACAAACACAGTAGCATTCAACCAAATTGTAAGGCATCAGATGCACTGTCTACTCTCATTTCTCTGTAATATCTCAGCTTGTTTTGATCTCAGGTGCCGTTGAACTTTCTTGAACAAATCCCCCATCCCCTTTTTTAACTTTTCACATACGGACGACAAGTAAAAGTAAAATCAATATTGCTAGTATTTTTTTAGTGAAAAAGATTTTGACTGCTACATATATCAGGTATATAAAGCTGGACGTTAATAACGTGTTTGATCAGCAAGGCGTGTTCAGATACAAGTGATGTAACACAGACGCTCGAAAACATGCGGAGGTTCATTATCCACACAACCAGCAGCGGATAGAAATAAGTTTCAAATATCCGTAACCAGTTCCTGTCTCTGTGGCAGCAAGTGTCCATAGCTGATAACAACTGAACAAGAACGCAATGTTTGCCTCATCAATATTGGCACCAATTGCACAAAAGGGCATTGTCTGCCGAAATAAGCTACAACTTAAGTTACAATAAATTCCAATTGTAGCTTGATTTAACAGCTGGTTCTCTTGGCCAGAGACCTTGCAACGCGACGCCCTAATTCCATTGCATGATTAGTACAGAAATGTGACACTAAATTTGTCTCCGTGGGAAATTATATTATGGTTGATTAGCGAAACTCTAAAGAAGAATAGGAAACTGACAAACAAGTCTTTTCACTTGTATTACGGCGTTTTAATCTTCGGGAAAACTAAGAAACACTAGTTATTGGGTAAACCGAAATCCATTTAGTCATGTGGTGGACTCGGTAGGGTCAAATTTTGTATTAGCAAAGTTCATTTAATAGCCTGTCACACGACCCTTGGCAATCACGAAGACTGTCACCATATTTGATACCTGTGCAGTTTGATGGGATATATAGCGAGAGTAAAGAAAAATTATATGTAACAGATTTGGACTAAAAGTCACCAGGATATTTCATACACACGTAATTCAACCGTCTGCAGATTGCAGTCTCATACAAATCATAATGAGGCCTTCTACAGATAATGTAAACACAGCTTTTAACACGTTAAATTTCGTGTATAATGTTCCAGTTAAAAAGTTTTTCTTGAAGATTTGGAGATGTCACCATACATATAAACTGGATTCTGCGCCTGTGACGATCTATAATGCAAAGTTTAATTAACAGTACGAGAGGAATCAATTTGAGCTCTACAGCAGGTGGCAATTGTAGACAGATCGAAACACCAGTCTTCCAACTTGATATGCAGTATTCCAAATACTTGGTAGCGCAAGTAAAATTTGAATTTTTTGCAGACATATATTTTCATATTTATCATGCCAGGTAGTTGGTGATACAGGCATTTTATATCGGGATGTAAATTAAACAGAAGTGCACAACACTTTGTGAGACGTACAACACAACACCCCAAACAGTCAACACAAGAGGCTAACATGCCCTATGGTTGCCTTTTTAAGTATGACAATCATAAGCATATCCAAAACACCAAACACAACGTTCTCTGCATCGTTTTTAGAATATGAACATGATGTCAGTCTATAAAAACAGTACCTTACTCCGGGGCATTTGAAGGACTGATTTACTGCAACAAAAGGCATCAGAGCACTAATTGCTTATGAGTAGCAAGTCGTGTGCAAGGCACGCAAATCGAGACACATTTAATAATTGCCATATTTTATGGGCTCCTCTATCTGCACTACTAGCATTTAATTTTAATAATACCATTATCCATAGAGTCTTACAGGAGTGAGTTATCGTGCCTGTTCTTAAAAGACCGGGACTTAACCCTTATGAACCCTCCAGCTATTGATCTATTACGGTATCCTAAATATAGTATTAAAATTGCCTTCATGCCTTCTTTTTATTACTCTGGCATACAGTGTGTTCAGAGGGGCGTAACTACATCAAAATGAGGGACCGTACTGAAACTGTCCGATGAAAATGCCGGATAAAATGTTATCCTGCCAACATTCAGTATTTTCCAAGGGAAGATACAGCCTCAGCATTGAAAGAACATTGAAAGTCAATATGTCCCTCATTTTTTCATTAGACCACGAGCAAGCTCCTTTATTGTTACCCCGACAATAAGACACACAGCCCTCACAGCCCTCACAGCCCAGCAATGGGTACCGGAGGGAAAAGGCAGCTGTGCAGAGTGAAACAAGACGTCCAAAACGACGTTCCTTAAATAAGATTAAAAAAGGTTTTTCTTAACTTTAAAGATAAATATCAATATGTTCTACAGAAATATCATGTTGATTTATATGAACATATTAATAACGTATTTTCTGAGTGTCAGTAAAACACATAGAAATATGTTTATGTATTGTAATGTTGTGGCTGAGATTGTTTTACCTTGAGCTTGATCAAACTTTCAAAACTTTATTATAATTATAACAAATATAAAAGGAAATAAGGACCATCTAAGTTCTCAGGCACCATGTTGAACAATACAGGCCTTTCATTTTCTTATCCTTTTGAAAATAGTGACAAAATTAAAGGAATACTTACTCAGCTGATATGAGTCATATTTTTACAACGAATTTTAGGCCTATTGTGCTGTTTTTTCTAGTGAGATAGGAACATGAAAGAACTTAACCATGTTTAATAATAAATATAATATCAGTATCAAATTTAGTTGTCCTGTGTTCACGTGGAGACCTTGTTTTGGTGTTTAAATTCAAATTTTGACATGTTACGCAATTCTAATATGAATATAGTAGTCTGACTTAAATTTCTTAATTGTCCTGTCATTGTTTGGATGATGTCTGTGAACTATAGTCAGGTAATTACCTTTTATAACTGTTTATTAACATTAAAGGCTGAATTTGTTTTATGCATATTTTAAATGAATGTGAGTGTTTTCCAAAGTGGAAGGATTGGGATCCGGTAAAACTGGTTTAACCCACTGCTAATGTGTTGGTAACCTGTTCCAAGTCAGGAAGAAGACACTCTCATTCGTTTAAGTTTCATTACTGTTGGTCATGGAACCTTCTGACGATGAACACTAGCATGTCTTACTATTTCGTAAATGATACTGGATCTGACAAGGTTAAATTGGTATTCGGTTTGGTCTCATGCTATCATTGAAAACTGTTGTCCGCTTCTCTTTTCATGGAACTTTTATATATTTGATAACAATTTGAACATCTGGGCATTTTCTGCACATATTGCAGTGCAGTAAGTGTACCAAGTGTAGTGAGACTGATGTTGTTTTTTATAATTGTCTGATGAATATAGATTGTTATTGTTAAGGTCATGTCAGGTTGGCTCAAAGTGTTTAATGTACACTCTCTCTCTCTCTCTCTCTCTCTCTCTCTCTCTCTCTCTCTCTCTCTCTCTCTCTCTCTCTCTCTCTCTCTCTCTCTCTTGTATAGATAATTCGCATCTAAATCAGCTGAATGACAATTTGAACTACGTCTGATTATAAATGAAAAAAATTATAACTGTTCCAGGTAAACAGTTATACTTACAGTTACCTTTAGGAATTTCAACATGATTTCTCTCTCGCTCTCTCTTTCTCTTTCTTTCTTTTCATAAAACCTAATTCTTTTTCTGATAAAGGTAGTAGAATTTTACAATAATTAGAACTGTTTTACAATTTGACCTTTTGAACTTCATAGAACCATGAGTTAGATGTACATTATGTTTGGCTAACTTGCAGATGATTTACAATGGCATACTACATTTTTTAAATTCTAAACTATTACCTTAATAAATGACTTATTAGATGACTTGTAGCATTCTATGCTTTGTTGAACATTTAAATTTCCTTTCCAAAATACTTCTGGAAACCAAACTTGAAATGTGACTGCTATCCTTACAAATTGTGGCTATTGTTATGCAATTTTTGACTACGTTTATAGCTCTGCTGACTTGTCAGTCAGCAGAGCTTATGGAATCCGTTTGCGTCCGTCGTCCGTCTGTCCGTCCGTCTGTCTGTCCGTCCGTCCGTCTGTCCGTCCGTCTGTCGTTAGACTTTTTATATTTTCGACTTCTCAAAAACTGCTACATAGAATGTTTTGATTTTGCACATGGATGTTACCTTTTTAAATACTGAATTTTATTGACATTTTCAACAAATTAGGAACCTGCGCTTACAAATTCTCTGATGTGCTGCAAATTTTGGTCCCTTTTCATAAATTATATGGTCCTATATACGCATGAATGATGCACCTGTTCGAGCCAATTTACTGAAATAGGCCTATAATTTTAAGCAAAACATTTTGCATTCTGTCAGGTTAAAACTAGGCATGGTTTTTTCGACCCTATGGACCTTTGCACATACGTTTTGGTCTCTTTTGAATAAATACGAACTATAAATTTATGTGTTTCAGCTATACATACCAAGGAACATTGCCTTTGGCCGGAATTGACTTGGATTTGTTTCATTAGGACTACGGTTTGGATATCGTATTGACACGGTCTACCTTGGTGACAGTTTGTTAAAAGATTCCACCCTTAAGGATCGTTCTTCAAGGATCCCATGCCTCTGCACCCGGAGGTACAGTTCACACTCTGAGCCGTGTTTGTTTTTAAGCCCCATTCGATTTTCACGCTTTGGGGACTCACATCTAAAAGGGGGCACCGGCCTGTCCAATGGTCAGGTCGATCTCGCAGGAATACCCATCTCATTTGTTTCAACATGGCTGCTGTTTCCACGGGCAAGATTGGAGGTTCATTGTGGACGAATGCGTTTATCACAGGCCAGGAATATGTCTCCTCAAAGGAAATCAGCAAACTTAAAAATGAAATATGTTGAGGACTCCTTATGGACTCCGTCTTCTCTAAGACAACCTTATAGCTTTTAGACTCCTTTAAGACTGCCCGAAATCTTAAGGATCTTTAAAGACAACATTAACTATGTTTGGATCCTTTAAGACGCCTCTTTATAATTTTGACTCCTTGAAGGCAGCCTTTAAATTTCTCAACCCTTGATTTCACACCCGCCCGAAGATATCATGCACCATCTGAACATTCTGGCTAACAAAATTCTGCAGGCAGGGATACTGCATTTACTTTTGTTTTCATTTTAATTTTTCTCGTAGAACCACACTGTGGATACTAGAAACTAAGATACACAGATCCTCACATGCCCAATTCAGTATCCTTGGCTGCATGGATCCCCCATTGAGCCTTTATCTCCCCGAGACCCTTTTGGTCTAGGGATGATTTAGGCTCTCGATGGATCCATACAGGTAAGGATACCCAGGGTACGATCATTAAGGGGCGTCTTGAGTTAGGCAGTCATCATCATAGCAAGTACCATCCGTTACCAACTTGTGGAGTATGGCATTCCCTTCAGTCGTATTTTTCAATGGCTTTACAATTTCCCTCATATAATTTCAAAGGTTTGGTGAATCCAGATGGCTAACTGATTCATTAAGGCTTCTTCTAAATTTACATGGGCTTAATTGTCCAAACTCTAAGGATCACCATCTGGTGTCACTGCACATACGTGGCTGCTGAGTGATTGGGCCGTGAGTTCATTTTTCGCGTATCCGAGCCATGATTCTGTTATTCAGTTGTTTGTACTTAGTTTTACTCTTAAAAGTGACAGATCTGTGTATGTAGCTGTAGCATATTATTTAATTTATTGTCTCTATCTTGATGAATCTTATTTTCCCCACTCTTGGGTTATTATTATTATTATTATTATTATTATTATTATTATTATCATCATCATCATCATCATCATCATCATCATCATCATCATCATCATCATCATCATCATCATCATCATCATCATCATCATCATCATCATCATCATCATCATCATCATTATTATAATTACCATTATTGTCATCATCATCATTATTATCATTATTATTACTACTATTATTAGTATCATCATCATCATATTTTGGTTTATCCTTTGGTTGAAAAAGTCATGTGACACAGGAAACACTTGCTGTCACCATGCAGAATAATTTATCATGCATGCTTTACTGCATACCACCCATAAACCCAACTGTTCGTTACGGTAAAGCAGTTTTATTTTTAACTCAGCTAAAGTATGAGTAAGTTAAGCTTATCTTATGGTCGCTATCCCATTCATCAGTGCAAACCCTCTCTGATTATTATTATTATTATTATTATTATTATTATTATTTTGAGCTCTGAAAATCAGTCACAATGATCAGTTTTAGTTCCTTCAAAAAAAAAAAAAAATTAAAAAAAAAAAATTAAAAAAACATACCTTCTTCAAACAAGGTTGGAATGTACTTTGGTAGAATCTTTACCTATTATTTTCAATAAGTGGCTCCTGTATTGATTTTTACATTTTTGTACCATTTCTGGCCACCTGTCGACAAAATCATAAACAAGAGGATCATGATGATCCTGTGCTCAGCTGACATGCATCTGCTTATTTTTAAAAATTTACCCAAAATTTATGCAAAAATCAATGCAGTGTGACCATTTGATAAAATATGTAGAGACCTATCAAAGGTACATTTCTACAAAGTATGACATAAATATGGCGAAAATTATCTAAGTTGTTTCCATTACAAGAAATCTCCATGTTCAGGTTTCGTATTTTTTTATTTTTTTTTATTTTGTACTTTTTCAAAAAATGAATGAAAAAATGAACCGAGTCAACCTTTTGAAGAGCTTTGTTTGACCCTTCTACAAGGAACACATCTACCAAGTCTCAGCTTCATCTGAGTGACGGCTCTGGAGAAGGAGTCGAAAATAACAAAAACACATAAAAAAATCAGAAAAAAATGTAAAAAAAAATGCAGCACCACCTGGTGAACAAATTCTGAAGTGAGAATTCCAAGGAGTGTCCCTGTGAGATATCAAAGCAACTGGGTGAGCGGTTTCTGAGAAGATATTTTAAGATTTGCCAAAAAAATACCCCCCCCCCCGCCCAAAAAAATCATAAAAAATCCAAAAATCCCTGGAGCATGACCATTTGAACAAACTTGGGAGAGACTCACCCACGGTACATCCCGACCAAGCTTGAAGTAAACCTGGCTTATGCTTTTTCAGAAGAAGTCAAAAATGTAAATTGTGGACGATGACGGATGGACAGATGAGGGACACTCAAAAAAAACTCAGCTAACTGACTAGTCAGCTGAGCTAAAAATGTGAATTAGCATTAGAATGTCCATTTACTTGCATAGTAATCAACAGAAAAGCTGCATTGACCGACAAGTACGTGAATTGAAAAAATCGTTAAAAATCAGGAATCGATAGCAGTGCCACCTAGTGAACAACTCTGTTTGACCCTTCTACGAGGAATATATCCACCATGTTTCAGCTTAATCTGAGTGACAGTTCAGGAGGAGTCGAAAATAGCAAATACACTCAAAAAAATCATTAAAAAATACAAAAAAAATCGCAGCTCCACCTGGTGAACAAATTAAGAACTAAGAGTCCCCGGCAGGGTCCCTGTGGGATATCAAAGCAATTGGGTGGACGGTTTAGGAGAAGAAGATTTTTTAAGATTTGCCCCCAAAAGAACAACAAAAAAAAATTAAAAATCCAAAAATCACTGCAGCGTGACCATTTGAACAAACTTGGTAGAGACTCACCCAGGGTACATCCCCACCAAGTTTGAAGTGAGTCTACATGATGGTTTTGGAGAAGAAGTCAAAAATGTGAATCAGCTTTAGAATGGTCATTGACTTGCATGGTAATCAATAGGAAAGCTGCATTGACCACCAAGTACCTGAATTGAAAAAATCATTAAAAATCAGGAATCCACAGCAGTGCCACCTAGTGAGCAAGTTAAGAACAAGTGACCCTGGCAGGGTCCCTGTGGGATACTAAAGCAATTGGGTGGGCGGTTTCGGAGAAGAAGATTTTTTAAGATTTGCCCCCAAAAGGAACAAAAAAATTCATAAAAAATCCAAAAATCAATAGAGCGTGACCATTGGAACAAACTTGGTAGAGATCTACCCAATGCACATCCCTACCAAGTGTGAAGTAAATCTGGCCAAAATTATTCAAGTTATTACCATAAGAAGAAATTTCCATGTTAAACTTTCTTATTAAAACTTTCCTAAAGATTTTTGAGCAAAATTCATTAAAAATCCAAAAATCACTGGAGTATGACCATTTCAACAAACCTGATAGAAACCCACCCAAGGTACATTGCCACCAAGTTTGAAGTTAATCTGGAGGACAGTTTTTTTGGGAGAAGTCGAAAATGTGAATTAGCATTAGGATGTCCATTGACTTCCATAGGATGTCCATTGACTTCCATAGTAATCAATAGGAAAGCTGCATTGACTGATAAGTACCCAAATTGAAAAAAATTGTTAAAAATCAGGTATCCACAACATTCCCACATTACATAGTGAACAACTTTGTTTGACCCTTTCAAAAGGAACATATCCACCATGTTTCAGCTTAATCTGAGTGACGGTTCTTCTGGAGAAGTCAAAAATAGCTATAACACACAAAATTTCGTGAAAAATTAGAAAAAAAAATGCAGGGCCACCTGGTGAACAAATTAAGAACTAGGTGTCTCCAGGGAGTGTTCCTGTGTGATATCAAAGCAATTGGGTGAGCGGTTTTGAGAAGAAGATTTTTTAAGATTTACCCAAAAAAGAAAAAAAATCATTAAAAATCCAAAAATCACTGGACCGTGACCATTTGAATAAACTTGGTAGAGAACCACCCAAGGCACATCCCCACCAAGTTTGAAGTGGATCTGGCCATCGATTTTTGAGGAGAAGTCGAAAATGTGAATTACGGACAGAAGGACGACGGACGGATGGAAGGACGACGGAGGACGGACCCTCATAAAAGCTCAGCTGACTGACAAGTCAGCTGAGCTAAAAAGTACTGAGCTTTTAGTGATTTAAATGGATTTGTAAAATCAGATTTGACTCCCTCGCAAAGCACGAGGTTTTAGTCTATTGCATCTGTTATAACATAACAAGTCAAAAACAACTTATCATATTATCTCAATTACAAAGAACAATGCCCCATACCATAACTGTGCAGCGATGCTTGCACACAAAACCACTAAGTGAGTCTCAAAATCTGAAGCAAACATTTAATCAAACCTGCGATAAGTCTTTGAGTTCTGACATTATTATCTCATAGCTGCAGCAGTACATAAGTATGATAATAATATCAAAGTATGTCTGAGATATTTTAAAGTTTTGTCCATTATAGTAGCAGAGTTGCTCAAATGTTTACAAGTGTCGTGGTTCAACTTTCAGCCACAACAAAAGTGGTAATGTTGAGAGTTATGTACTCGTGTTGTAAACAAATGTGATGTAAAAGTGTCATGGTGAGGTGCAAATGTTGATTTAACATTTGCTAGAACGATCACTTTTACGCATGATTCTGTCATAACTGCATCAAGATTTATACGTAAAGAATCATAACTGCATCAAGATTTATACGTACATTTTCATTCATTACCACACTATGGAATTGGCCAGAAACAGGCTGAAAGTATATGTTATCAATAGCATCTCCACTGAATATGGTGCTTTGATCACATTTATTTCAATGATTGATACATTAACGGCTATATTGTAATGGATTTTATTAGACTGTACTTGTAGGTCCACAAGAACAAATTTAAAAAAAAAAAAAAAAATCATGTTTAAAAAAGGGATCATCATTTGCTTAATAAGTATATTTGGGCTCTGTATTACAAATACGTGAACGTTGATGGCAATCAAAGCAAGGAATTTGGAGGGAAAGGCAAATATATGAACACAACGACATAAATTAAGAAACTGAGGATTTTTTTGAAGGAATCTCTTGTTTATGTGTCTATACCTTTATAGCGGTGGATGTATTGCAAACTGTATCTCAACCAAATTTGATGCTCTTATCATGAAAACGATTCGTTCAAAAGGTCCTACTCAGTAAAGGAGCTTGCTCGAGCTTCCTCTTGAAACCTGCTTGAGAAGTTGCTTTGAATTTCACAAGGACGCCTTCGAGTGTTCATAGACTACAAATGTATTCTGTTGGTTGCAATACAACATATTATGCGTCATACACACACGATGTTAATATCGAATAAACTACATGTTTAAAAAAATGAAGTGAGGAAATTTTAACTTTGCATTGGGTTGGTAACAAAAATGGCTATGTATCAAAATTAAAACCTTTCCTTAGGGATGAGTGAATACAAAGACCTTGACCAAACAATAAAGCACAAGTATCGGGTGGTCTATTCTTCAAGCAGCCCTGAAAGCGACCTTCATAGAGTTGATAGCAGAGATAATCACGAATATCCTGACAGATTAAAAATGGAGCACAACACAGAACACCAAGACAACATACAGTAGGTGTTTGCATATCATTTTATGAATTTTATAGTGATATACTTCTTCCAGTCAAATCATGTTGTAGCAGTATGTTAAAAGAAGCTTAGGTTTTTTCATGGTATTTTCTTGACCAATAAAAATGATACCTGAGTAGCTGTATCATTTCCAAAGCTATATTGTGTCATACAAAAAACAAACAAACAAACAAAAACATACAAATCAGATACTACAGGAAGCAGAGGTTGTTATATTCTATGTGCTCGGTTTTTTATGGACTTCACAGTTTTAACAAAAACAAAAGTAAGGTGCAAAAACGTTTCAACCTGTACATAATGGACACATTCTACTATGTCAAACCCCACTGCAACTGCCTGCGGCCTGTACGCATTCCTATGCAAATAATATCGGGAATCATTTACTTTATATACATATCAATTACATAATTTTTCTTCTCGACCACCATGGCCTAGACCTTTGGGCAGAGAGCCACAGGTGTTGATCCAGTGACCTCTTCCTCCACATCTTTGCTGGATAGAGGGCAGAAGCTGGACTCAGGGAACCACTATATGACAGCCTGGGACAATCATCAGCACTTCTTTGGTTGTCATCAAAAGTTGGGTTTATTTGTTGTTGCGAGCAAATGTGCAAATACTGTGATACTGGGGTGAAGACAAATGGCTGCTTTATGAGCAGGTACGGTGAAAGAGTGACAGAGCAAGGCATAAGTAGCAGGCTGTAGCCAAGCTTTGGAATTTGACTGCTCTGAGTCTTCACATGCAACACCACTGGTGAAGCAAGGACGAACACACATGGCTCACTCATAGGCTCAGGTGGCTACTGTCTTTACACCTCAAGTAAGGAGAAGAAGTGATATGCTTGCAAGCAGTGCAGCAATAGATCTCTTTTAGGTCACGAGTGCCCAGCTCACCCAAAGATCACTAGCACATCTCTGGATACTGACCCAAGGGTTGCCTGTGCCTTGGAGTCTATGGCTAGAATAAAAAGATGCAGGCCCTGTTGCAAACACTGATTACCC
This sequence comes from Hermodice carunculata, assembly GCA_964020975.1. Lineage (NCBI taxonomy): Eukaryota > Metazoa > Annelida > Polychaeta > Eunicida > Amphinomidae > Hermodice > Hermodice carunculata. Next base: position 69,678,265 of record OZ026612.1, on the reverse strand, counting down.
CCTCTCAGCCTATCTCTTTGGAGTCCCATCCAAAATAGTACAGCAAAATGCATGTGAAGCGCTCGAGATCTCCATCCTCCATGTGTAAGTCTGTAAGTTGGAGAGGGCAGGATGGAAAGCTAGAGGTCCATGTCCAGGTATCCAAGAACCTCGGCCAGTCTGAACATATGGATCATGAGTCCAAGTGTCCCAGACCACGGAAACCAGGAGAATTTTCCTCAGCTCGCAGTTCCAAGAACTCAGATTATATGTCCAGGCTTGCTGGATCTAGAAGGAAGATGCCCAAGTCTATTGGCGCCTTCTGCCATTAGGCGGCCTTTGGCATCTGTGGCAGGGCCCCTCCAGTGACTCAAGTGTGACATTCGCAGCCTCTGGCTGCATTGCTCTCTTTGCCTCCTGCACCTCTGCTGGATCTGCCCCAGAGTGAGCAGCTGGTAATCTTGCCTGCTTGATCTCTGGAAAGCCAAGCCAAACTGGAGCTTTGTAAGGAACAGCACTTGTGGTTGAGACTTAGTCTTCTTTTGCACGTGCCAACACTGCTACCAGGGGTGAACAGACTCTTTTGGCAGAAAAGCTTCCTGCCTCTACCTTGAGTCAACGTTTCTTCATCCCAAGAGCTCTGGAGTTCCCCAAATCTCCCTCAGGGCCTTCCCTGCCAGCAGACGACTCAGTCCATGACAGCTGTGGCCCCTGTTTTGAGACCCAGAAGTTTGCACAACTCCAGCAGGTTCCCTCAGGCAGCAGACTCCTCAGTCTGTGGCCACTGTGGCCCTTGTATCTGCTATTCTGGAAGCCCCCCTCTCCAGCCCCAACATAGGCTGAGCAGACTAAGGCAGTGAGGCTGTAATGACTTCTGTGGACGTTGCTGCTCCCCCTTTGCCTGGCATGGTGACAAACCCCCTGCTGTCACAAGTAGCTGCCCCATTGCCCATGAATGATACATTATTCAATGACGCTTGGTGTCTCACCACTCCACTTGTCACCTCTAGGAATTAAGTTAGCGATGTAGTGAAGACTAATCAAGTGTTCTATAGTTTCATTTGCTGTATCCTCTTCAAAATTGAATTGAAACACCATTGAAGTTATATATTTCCAAAGAAAAAAAAAAGAGAAAGAGGGGAGTGCAACAATGACTTTTTTTGCTTAAATACAATATTTCAAAAGATTTGACTAGTCACATAACCAATTAAATTTAAAGTAAAATTTCAACTTTCAAAGAGATTGAAACTGACACTAGTAATATTGAATCAGTTTTGTTAGGTATGTCTTGCAAAACAGTGTTTTTTTCTGTATCATTTATTTTTAAAGAAATAGTTTATTCAAATTTGGCAATGAAATTTCAAAATTGATATTTGAATAATCTATTTTTAAATTAGTAATAACTTGAAAAATATTGATGGTAAGAAGAGAGCAAAACACTTTTTGGAAAACATACCGTACTCTTCCATTTGGCACCAAAATAATTGATTCTGCATAACAAGTGTCAGTTCCAATTTGTTTTTAAAGTTAGAATCAAAATTTAATTGGCTGTGCAATTCATTATTATTAATTATTGGAAATATCTTTGCCACGTCTAAATTAATTAGGATCTGCACATTATATTCCGAGCAATATAAAATCTCTTTTAATCCTGATAAGTCCAAATCAATATTCTTCAATTCTGATAAAACATCACGAAGCCGATCTTCTATTCAATTTAATGGAGAAAATATTGAACAAGTCAATTCCTACAAACATCTAGACAGCATAATTGGTAGACATGTTGCTGAAGAAAATGTTCCAAATTATATAAGGATTTTTAATAAAGAAATTAATGTACTCATGTCCCAGTTCAAATATATCTATTCAATGACAAAGTATAAGCTCTTCAAAATCTATTATATGTCACTTTTCGGCTGTCAGTTATGGTATTTTCCTGGTAAAGAGTAAGAGCTTTTTTACACTCCCTGGCATAAGGCCATCAGGGTTTTATGAAACTACAACCTGGCTGTCATGATAGTCTTCTTCATCTAATATGTGATGGTCATGATATCGAAGTACAACTGCACAAATGTTTTATTAATTTTTTTTCTACAGTTTATACCATAGCAGATACACAATAGTATGCTCCTTAGCTTAACTGGTAATCAGAGGCAGTCGTTCGTTGGTTTGTAACTCACTGAATTATATTTCATCTTAGGACGGTCTATCAAAACAGAATTTCCATTCCTAAGTGTTGCCAGAATTACTATTTATGCTACGTAATTTTCACCAGGAGCCCAATGATTTGTCCTCAACTGCCAATATGATTAGAGAAGTGTGTGAGATTCCATATGGGAATTTCCAATCAAATATGAGCAAAAATGAATGTTGTAATATACTTGATTACCTTTGTAGTAACTGTCAGAAATAAAGATTGAATTAAAAAAAATTACATTTGAAATTTTGAATGCAAGCGAAAGTAATTGCCCATGGTGTATCTCCCTCTTTCTCTTCTTTCGGGAAATATATAGTTTCAATGGTGTTTCAATTTAGTTTTGGAGCAGTTAAAACAAATGAAACTATGGAGCACTTGATTAGTCTTCACTAGATCGCCACCTTAAGCATCCAGCCCCTGCTATGTTTAGCACCATGGTGGAAACTTTTGGTCCATCTGCGAATGAGTGTGTACTACAGGAACCCTGAAGTGCTTAACTTCCAAGCTTGATGCTTGTCGTAGAGCATATCTGCTACCGAGGTTTCTCAGACTCAGTCAGGCAGAAAATTGCCAGAGACAGGCTTGAATCCTTTCCTCTAACAATTTACTGAACTCATTGGAAGGTATTTTCAGATTTTTGTGCCCGTCAGAAAATACATCCTTGAGTCCAGGCATTGTGGACATTACCAACTTCCTGCTTCCTGCTTTAGCAGTGGGAAATCCTTGGGAAGAGCTCATGAACTGAAGAAGGGTTTCGATCAGCCAACTCCTGGACCCTTCCAAAGGTCCTGGACATTTGCATTGGGAGTGGTTCTTATCCGTCAGCACTCTTCATGTTCTTTTACACAAACAGATCAGCAGACGGGCAGGTGCTACCATGGTGGGACTCTCTGTTTATCTTAGTCATGTTGGAGAAGTGGCCCTTTGAGTGCCTTGAGGACATCTACTGGTGGACCTCAAGGACATGGAAAGTTTGTTTGGTCTCAAAACTTGCTTCTTGGGCTTGCAAAAGTGAGATCCACTCTTTAGCCCATGACTGAATGGAATGGTTGCCTGAGCACCCTCAGGTGCCACTGAGGCCTCCCTTGGGCTTCTTTGCAAAGACCCAAGTTGCTCAAGATCTGGCTATGGGTTTCAAGGGTTTTATTCTCCATGTCATAGATACGTCTCTTTCCAGGAAAGAGTCTTGTGTCCAATGAGAGTGCTGTATCTGTACCTTTCACACACAGATGGTTTCAGGGGCCAGAGGTCACCCCTTGGTACTCCTCAAAAGGAGCAAGTTTGCAGAAACATGGTTTGTTTGTGGGTTAAGCAGATGATCCTCAAGGCCCTATGAAACTGCTCTGCAGAGGCCCAGTGCCTCAGAGCTTCTCTCACCCACAGCTCAAGAGGTGCGAGGCTTCAATGCTTCCTGGCACGCCCTGAGGAATGTCATGGTTGTGGCATCCTGTGGGCCTGCCACTGTTATCCTCTATGACTTTCACCAAGCGCTGCTTATGAGATTTGATACTGCTAGAGGAGGGCATGTGTGCCTTTGTCGGCATCACAGGCTCCTTTGGTTAAGTTCCCGATAATTTTATGTTAGGCTTTCGAGGTCCCATAAAGGCAGCCACTTTGTTCCAGTTCACGGTGCTCTTCTGGTTTAGACTCGATGCAGTCTCTAGGTCAGCACACTTGTTAATGGGCCTCCCTTTTGTGAAGTTGATCTAACTGCAGACATGTACTGGGCAGTTGAACCTGTTGTTCTGGCCTAGTAAGAGCCAGTTGACCCAGGTGATCACTGCCCCATGGAAACATATACCAGCCCCCCCCCCCCCCCCCCGGCAAATGCCAGTTTCATGAGTAGGTCCTGTCAGATCTCCAGATCTGGAGGAGCAGAAACAGACAGCATCTAGCAATGAGGCAGACACCTATCATGTTGACTGGCAAGCTGTGGGGGCCCAGTGTGGTCCCATGTAGGTTGGTATGGAGGAGTTTCCAGGCTTTGGCTGGATTCTGCTGTTGGGGGCCTCAGGTCCACATACCCCTGAGGTTTTCCCTTGAGACATTGACCAATGCCCCCCCGCCCTTGCTGGTGTCTGATATCTTAATGTAGTAAGTATGTCATGTACGTTATACCCTTCACCTTTGCGTCTGTATATCGACAATGATGGTCATCAAGAGGTAACGTTACCTAATATGTAAAATGTTTAGTAATTTCGGTATTAGTATGTATACTTACCTCTCGACCACACGAGAAGCCCATCCAACCAACCCGTTTCCTTCCTCACAGCGGACGTCAACTGACCACCCACCAAAAGAGGAAAGATGATTGGGGTGCATGCGCTCTGGGAGTCACCACCAGATCCATATGAAACGAGAAAAGGCGCGACGGGACTGTCAGAATTTTGGAACAATCAACTCTTTTTTGGGGGGGGGGGGGTGGAGGCGTTAAGCCCAAACACAGAGGTCTAGGCAATGGTTGTTGAGAGCTAGGTATATTTATTAATACTCAAATTTCTAAAAGCTCTGAAAGTTGGCAAATTGTAGAATTTGTTTGTGGGGAGAACTATCACTTAAAGGTTAGGGGTAGAACTACATTAATCTCAACTTTGATCATTGTTTAACAGACGTTCAAGCAAGAATTCTGCGTTTTTGTTAATGCTCATAATCCCGTTTATTCAAATTGTTCCATGTCTATTGTTATGATGATTATGATGCTAACAGTACGGCAGTCAGCTCATTAATAGTGTCTTAAATTTTAAGTTACCACGCCCTTTTTAGCAGAAATGTTTTAAAACTTGGCTATCCTTTATTCTTCACAACAACACATATTCTGGCTTAAAGTATTGTATTCATTTGAAAGACACAATTCATTTTTGTATTGTTTGGGAGGAGGGTAGTATCTTTGATTGGTTTTTCCCTTTCTCCGTCAATGTTTGATTCAACAAAACAAAATATATTTTTGTGGTGGAAAGGTTAGCTTCCCTGGACATTGATCAATTTTAAGGCTTGGACTGATCCGACAATGAAGCCAATCCAATATAGACGTGCCAAATAGGGTCTGATGAAGACATTTCTTTTTTTTTTTCAAACTTTTTTTTCCCGAGAACTTTAAAATGTAAAGTGTTCTATGGTGGGCTGTATCCAAAGATAAAAAACAGTGAAAAAATGGCCTTCTATTTTTACCCTTTGGGGTCCTGGCTCATGCAGTCCAAGCAAAACATACGGATACATTTCCCTATGTATGGCTCCCAACAGGTTTTGGCCTCAATGCTGAACATTTGCTGCCAATAGCCTAGAAGTCGACAGTAAAAATGTCACAGAAAATGGACTTCTATAATGGAAAAGTCCTCCCCCCCCCCCAACCACAAAATTCAGATTAGCTGGCCGAGTTCTGATATACCCAAAATCCTAGGTTCTACCAAGAATTTTACTAAATATTACAGCCAAAACCCCAGCCGTTATGACATGGTTTTGGTCCGTACAATTTCATGGTAGAATATTGTTATGGAGGTTCGCCTTCAATATCCCTCCACCTAGCAGTCTTGGGTAGGTTGTAAGTATTTTATTGGCCACAAATACTCATAAAAATACAGACAAGCAGTCGGGCACGGTGCTTTTTATGGGTGAGTTTTGCAGGTTTTACTTGTTTTTGAGCTGAAAATGAATATCTACGAACCGCCGTCAGCAAAATAAACGCCCGTAATTGTAACCTTCTATTGGATCCTAGCGCGACCTCTATACAAAATGCCTGGAGCCTTACATCTTGGAACTCTGACCGAAAGTTTGCAGGGTTTTTTTTTTTGTTTGTTTGGGGTTTTTTTGTGTTTTTTTTTTTTGTGTGTGTGTGTTTTTTTTTTTTTTTTTTTTTTGTTTGTTTTTGTTTTTGTTTTTTTTGTTTTTTTGACGTTTACTTCAGATCAGGAATCAGGAATCAGGGTCATTTTATTAGATCAAAATACAAACATCAGCAAAATTCATAATTATGTGTTATTGAATAGATAAAAAACGTAAATTAATTGATCGAGGAAACCCTCATTAAGACAAATTTATGTCGCTATTCTGATGGCCACCTCCAAGCAAATGGTAACAATTACTCTGATATGGCTCAGTCTTAAAATGAAAATACTTTCTATCAATTATTATGTTTTTATGTCTAAATTACAAATATAATTTATACGTTTCAATACTATGATTCCTGGTGGGCACATATATAACAATTGGGAATACCACAAGTCTTAGGTAATTTTGAAATATACATATTTTTGGCATAGCTAGATATCCATTGTAAGCTATGCGTATAAAGTTTATCGTAAATATTTGATGGTAATGAATTAATTGTATCAGGTAGATCAAACCTAAGTCAATTTCTTGCGAAACTGTGATTATACTGATGTGAAAATAAATTTTGAGCAAGCCTGGTATCATGCGTATGTAAATCTGTACCTGGAAACGATGGTAAATTTTGCAAGGTAAGTGGAAGTGTTCAATTTAAATATCTATAGTAAAATTTTATTTTGGCAATTGTGAAGATGTTGAAATTTATCAAAGAACCAATTTTTTATTCTCTCACCATAATTGTTAGCCAAACATTAAACACCGGCATATTTTCAACAGAACTAAAAACTGCAAAAGTTACCCCAGTTTATAAAAAAAAAAAGAATGAAAATCTTTTTACAAACTATCGACCCATATCTGTACTCCCAGCTTTCTCGAAAGTGTTTGAAAAAATTATCTGTCATCAATTATACGATTACTTTCTGAGGTATAAATGGTATCAAACTCAATACGGATTGCGTAAATATCATTCAACAGAGTTAGCGGCAATTGAACTAATCGATAAAATAATACAAGAAATGGATAAAGGCAAGCTCCCAATTTACATTTTTCTGGATCTGTCAAATGCATTTGACACCCTCAATCATTATATACTTTTTTACTGTCCGTGGCAGGAATTCAGTGACGCGACCTATTAAAATAAAAAATAGGATCTCACTTTAATTCTAATAATATTGATTCAGATACCATTGGTGTCATTATAAATGAACTAAAAACGAGTACAGGAAATATGTGATTGTTGTACAGAGACAGTGAATAAAACCTGCTGAAAACAAAAAGGTAGTAAATTCTCATCAATTCATGTCTTAGTAGCTGTCTGAGCCCCATAGATGTGCATGGGATAGCAAAGTTTGGCTAAAGTGCTTGAAAAATTAATTAATCACGCGTTTGAAAGTGAAGGTATCTTAAGTTGGCCAAGTCGATAAACTAGAGCAGCATGTTTTTGGTAGAAGAAGGACCATAATGGGAAAAAGACCCTCTATAATACAAAAGTTGTGCTCAATATGAGCTCCTGTGGCGAGGATACAAGCAGTATGGGCTCCATAGTGTACGTTTTGTGAAATTAGTAGGCTGTGTGTGGATAACTATAGGTTTAGAGCAGTACCAGGTACTTCTGCTATATATGTGTGTCTGAGGTGATGTCAGCTTCACATGTTCTGAACATGCTATGGTAAGATAATTTGAGAAAATATGTAATTGTGGTACACTGACTACATGTTTACAGGGTGAACCCATGCATGTTCTGTAATTTGAGAACAAAATATACCAGAGTTTTACCATAATACTTTGACAAACAATACATTGAAAGCATTAACCAGTGTTCACTATGGACGTTCGCTCGAAAAAAGAAAAACTATATCCCTGGTGTGCCAGTGTTGTCTGAGATCTGTTTTCAACATTTAATTGTTAGCTCTTAATAGGCCATAATTATCTTGCAGACTGAAACACCTGGCTGATCATATTCCTATAAGAATTGTAGAAAAACATTTCCATTACGGAAGTTCATTTTCAACAAATTGTTCCTGAAAATCACAGTAGTACTTGGGGCTTTACCTACAAATATTAAAAGTAGATGCCCCTTGCTTATGTATATCATCCTGGGTCATTGTCACCCCCAAAATAAATATCTTTGAATTTTTTTCATTTCTACTACGGACGTTCGTTTTTACAAAAGTGAATGCTAGAAATTAAAATTTAACACTGGGTGATCACAAATTGTTATATTTTGCAGTGCACCAAGTGACGTAATATTGACACTACATGATGTAATAGAGATGGGTGCAAAGGTACGTGATAAAGGGTATAAACCACAATATAGATACCTAACTGAAATTCTGTAGGGCTTTACTTGACAAGCTTAATTGAACATAATTCAGGAGCCTATAATAATAATAATAATAATAATAATAATAATAATAATAATAATAATAATAATAATAATAATAATAATAATAATAATAATAATAATAAATGATAAATTGTCACTATAACCATTAATAAGGCCTGACCAACAGATCACTCTTTTATTTCAAGAAAAATGGACAGATGGCCTTTTTGGAAAGCAAGCTGACAGTTTGTGCTGGAAATAATGTGTCTTTTATAATGTTGAGCTGACAAAATAGGGTATCAACTTTAAAAGATCGACATGCACAAATTTCAGGTTTAGGTTGGAAGGTCAAGCCGCCTTGTCTTTCAAGTTTAATACATGTAATTAAGGCCTAATTCCCGAGTGCTGCAAACAACACAGCATGACAGAAACGGAACTTCTGAAAAATCCCTTGCACCTAGCTTTCCTGGATTTGTGAAATTAAAAAAATATCCCAGACACAGTTTCAAATATCGTGATGTTGTTGTGTATGATAAATTAACCACAGATTGACATAAACAAGGTAAACAATGTTTTGGATCTATAGTCATAGAAATATTTCCTGTCTAGAAAGTTGCAAAGCTTTTTTAACTAATCAGCATTTTCGTTGCAGGGCTAATATCACCGATATAATAATAGAAAGAAAATTTCAGAACTTACAAGAAAGTAATGTAGGCCTAGTCCTGAAAGCTATAATGTAGATCACATGTATGTAAGCCTAGACTTTGATATGCCTTAGTCCACAGGATGGTTAATGATAGTGTGCAGTTCCACTTTCCAAAGGCAGGAACTGTTGGATGCATCTACAAAAAAAATCTTTATTACTTTACTTTTCATATAATACCATATGAATTTTGTTTTTAAAAAAAACTTACGGAACTCATGTCTGTGGCAGAAGCTGGTGGAAGATATTAGAAATTTGCTGCGGTACTACAAAGCATTCAATATATTAATTCATACAAGATAATCAATTGCTGGTTGTTTTCTGTTGGAAAACATATTTTTGATAAAGCTGGATTAGTGGACTCAATTGATAAGTAATATGATATCACAAGAGACCAAATTTATAGTAATTCTCAAAATAGAACTTCCGTAATGAAAAACGAACTTCTGTCATGGAAAGTAACCCCAACTTGCTGAGTCTACTGAATGTTGTAAGAGTCAGATTCCATCTGGCCAATACTTGATCCAGTTAATACACATGATGAAGTGTTCCATGCTGAACTGGCTAGCTCCTAGAACTTTATTTTAGACAATGGCAGAACATAACGAAAGTGGACAAAAATATTAGGTTTTCAGCCAAAATAAAGAAATGTATCCATAAAATCATGGGTCTGCCATTTTTAAACGGTTTCAAGTTGACAATTGATACTGTACCTGAGTATGGCTATATATGTGTACAGTGAGCAGCACCAATATGGTATGAATTAAATGCAAATTGGGACAGCTTTGTACCTTATTGCCAAACAATGTCAGTTTTTCCATTGAGGAAGTTCACTGATCAGAGAGGGTTGACTCTGACAGTGAATAAAAACAAAAATTACTGAAAGGGTCCCAACATAATTGGGTGCATTTGAAAGCTGAGACCTTGTACTTTCAGCTGTTAAGGTGGTTTTTAACAATTCGAAAATTTCCAATTTCGGCCTCCCTGGACCCCTTTGGCAGTGGTTAAAAAATCTGACACAAATATAACCAATAAGAAGCCTGTGACTCAGTGAGTGAAAAGATTGTTACTTATGCTGACGTCACTCGGGAACTATCCACACACACAAAATATTGAGTTATCGATCAATCAATCAATCAATCTATCTATCTATCTATCTATCTATCTATCTATCTATCTATCTATCTATCTATCTATCTATCTATCTATCTATATCATCCATCTATCTATCCACCTGTCTATCTCTTTACATTTGTTCATCATGTGGAGCGATGACACATCAAAGGTACCCTACATAATAGAGAGAATCTGATAAATATCTTTCGCAAACTCTATTTTTTACCTTTTTTGTTCTAGACATATATTGTCCATTACGTTCAAACTGAATAATATAATTGCAAATATGAATGACATCGGGAGAGTCATTCAATCCGTCATTGTTATATAAAAATTGTTGTATCATATCATTCCAATTCTCCGGTTGGTTTAAACTTATTTTATTTCTTGAAAGAAATACGATTGGGGAGCATGCAATACTTATATGGATCCCTCTCTACGGTTGGTTAGCTCCAAAAAATCAATACTTTATTGCACCAGGTAATTGAAGAATGAGTGATTCTAGATAATTAGACGGATGAAAGACATTGCTTACCTTCCATGTATAACAATATATACCATACCCTGGCTCAGGTGCTTGTTGCACTGATTCATCACTTGAAGGTAATACTACTTCATTTGGTGATTAAAGGTACACGATGTGTTTAATGTCCTTACACTAATTTGTATTAAAATGTACATGTGTGTCGTGTTAATATATTTACTTTATATGTACAATATTCTCTCTCTCTCTCTCTCTCTCTTTCTCTCGTACCTGGTTACACATTGATAATTTGAAGGCAATATGCTGACACAGCCTAGTGTGTAAACATGGTGCACATTTTGTTTAAAGAAAGATGACAACACAGGAACCGAATATAATGTCAAGGCTTCATTTGCCATGTCTATGTATACTTTAAACATATGTTGAAGGTTATGAAAAGACAGTCGTTCTCTTTGTTCATTGGTTAAATCGTGTACAATCATTAAACATCCTTCAAACCAAGCTGGGTAGTCACTTCGTAGTCACTGTCCTCAGGTTTACCTAAACATTAAGCTCGTTCTTATTTAGAAAAACACTGCTTACTTTATTTTTATTTCCAGCTGTTCTGTGCCAGTAATCACAAAACTCATGCTAGCACGAAAATCTAAATTGGACCTCAACATTTAGATTTTTAGTCCACACTCCTTCAATGCTTTGACACATGTTTAACTTAACTTTAGGATGATTTATCCTTATGAATTCATTTATTAATTCTTGTATTTTTTTAACCATTCTGGAACTGGAACACAACATTGATGCAATATTTTACGTTTTATCGGGTATTTAGTGACCTTGATAACCATGTTTTTCGAGCAATACTTCTCGAACATGACATGTAATGTTTTCAAAGTTTCCGTAAACTCTTCTGTGTCTCTTTTTCTCTGCGCATGTACTGTCTTACAAGTAGTAATTCATTATTGGAACCTCTTCCTCTTAGCTAAAAAGTATTTATATATATATGGAAAAGTTGTATATGTTCATTTTCAACTTTTTAAAATTTGGGGCTGTTAGTATTAGAAAGAATTAAACCAAGAAGTTCGTTGTCCAACCTACAGTGTGGGAGTGTCATTGATCGCAAGTGATCATGAAAAAATATAGATTGTTAACCGTCGAAATACCTCGTGTCAATTTCTTGTATAAACTGTGTTTACTTGATTACCATTTTAAAGTTATTTCTACCGTGCAAATTATTGTAAATACCTGGCAATGTCTTGTTCTCAGACTCTGTGCTAGGCATATTCTTCGTTTACATTATAGATGAAAACCAGACGCTCATATTTTTCTTTGAAATATTATGAGTTCATTTGTGCTACAATGATAAATGCGTAAATATGTTAAAAAGCATGTACACTCAGTACAGAATCGAAAGATTGCGTTTCAGATTATTATCAAACAGATGGATGTAACTAGGCATGAAAAAGGAAACACACATACACATATAATGAGAAAACTAGGTGAGTCCGGAGTCTGCTACACCAGACTACCTGAGTAGACATCCGCATCACACAAGCCTGAAGGGCGCGTGTGATGCGGATGTCACGAAGGTAGTCTGGTGTAGCAGACTCCGGACGAGCCTAGTTTTCTTTTTATCCCGTACTTAAGTACTATTTATTTTCATTTTTCATTGTAAATTTAAAAAAACTACTATTAATAATTTAATAAAAGATAACAGACACAAGCTTCCCAATGTAGACATACGCGACCATAATGAATAAAGAATGGAAAGAAAGTAGTGCAACACAACGTAGTCTGGTGCATAGCCACGTAGTATGGTCAGTCAATGACCTTTGACACTGCAGATCCATGCCATATAAGGGAATGAACACAAGAATGGAAAGAAAGTAGTGCAACACAACGTAGTCTGGTGCATAGCCACGTAATATGGTCAGTCAGACTACGTAGTCTGTATTAAGTCCATTTTTAAAGTAATATGGCCCTAAGTACGGGATAAATATATATATTCAGAGAAAGAGATAGAGAGAGAGAGAGAGAGAGAGAGAGAGAGAGAGAGAGAGAGAGAAAGAGAGAGAGAGAGAAACTCTGTGTGTGTGTAGTGGTAGTAGTTTTATTGACCGCAGTCTAACGTAAAAATGCACTCATCATTACAATATAATAAATTTTCTTTATACATAAGATAGGCAAGTGTCACTTATCAAAATATAGCATTATTTCATGGATCACCAAGAACTTTTCATGCTCTCTCGTGTGACGGAATCTGAAAAATTCAACTTGTCCGTCATAAATTATTTTTATATCCTGAACTACAATAGATGTGCCCAACCCTGTACCTTTCACATGCCCAGTCGAGCATGAACAAAGTCTTACCCCACGATGTATGGGGAGACCATCATCCAATCTCCATTTTCAGTCTGTGAGACAACTGTCACATTCATAAAAAAGAAGTGTGTACGTTTTCCGGATGTACTTGCCGAGTGTCTTACTGAAGGCAGTACGAGCTGACAGATCAGGGTTCATACTTTTATATCTCATGATTTTTTTAAAAAGTTATTGACTCATTTACTTTCCATTTCAAAACAGCCACACCGTCTTCTATAACATCGCTTGAGACTAAGTCATTCCTGTATCTACATGTAGGAGCGCTGCTTCTCTTTGCAACATCAATAACGAGTATTAAAGAGTCCTCTTCCATGTCCTGTCTTTCATCTATTATCTTTCTAAAGATACTTTCTGTTTCCTTCTCATAAGGTGCTCAAAAGGATTTATTCTAGCTCTACTAAACATAAGTCAGTTGGTGTTTGACGTCGCAAGGCTTTCACAGCACAGTAATACAAAGTTTCTACATATATATATATATATATATATATATATATATATATATATATATATATATATATATATATATATTTATATTTATATATATATATATATATATTAGGTACGCATCAGCCAACTCTCGCACCTACAGAGGATACTTGCAATGAAGGCGGCATCCAACACCTTTTCTGTTACAATACATGGCATGTCAACGTTTTTGTGAAAAAGACCTAACCTGAACAGATACGTTCTGATTTTAGTTGTATGTTGTCACATAGCAGAGGCAATACTCCCGTCACTTGCAAATTTGCACTGGGAGTCCGTTATCTTTACCTGAATGTCATAGGGGCTTTCCCTCTGTCATCTTCATGGACCACCACCACCATAAACGTCGTCTTTGCCTCATTAATAATCATGCCTGGCTGCTTACAAAATCCTATGTACGTTGTACCTTCAGTTTCTCAATACACTTTTCACGACTAGTTGCCAGTACGTCTGTGTCATCGATTAGCATAAGTGAATAAACCAATCTATAAAAACCTTATAGCCGGCATATTTCTTTTAATTTACGAACAAGACAGTTGACAAATACAGTAAACAGTATGCCTGATGTGTGCACGTTGTTAACGCCCCCAACATGCATATGGCTGTTATCACAGCAAGGCCTAATATATTGTCCGAAACCTTACATACACCTGGCCAAAAAAAGCGGCATCCCGATTGGTTTTACACTGTCTAGCTTTCTACATATCAGTCTGTGTATAAAAGATGAGTGTCACATGGATCGTTATGTAACATGGACAGAACAGTATTAAATTGGGTCTGATGATTACAACCTGTTTTATTTGCATATGGGAAGAAAATATATTATTCCGTCCATATCCATTACTTCTTTACACTTGCATCGAAATAGATTTTTTTCCCCTTTGCTACTTTCTAATGCGCACATCATTAGTTTTCGTTGTTTTGCGACAACTTAGGAGCGGCTGGGGTACTGACGCCACAAACGCAATGCATTTTTACGCCACAAACGCAATGCATTTCCATCACAGCATAACATGCAGGAAGGGTCGTTGTGTTGCTGCCGAGTGCAGGAACATCAAAAGTTACATGGTGAGCCTATTTCAATTCCAAAGGACCAGTATCTTCGCCGTGCATGGACTCGTGCCGTGCAGATCCACCGGGCCTACTTTATTTTGGTGGTTTTCTTGAGCTGGGTTATACGGTTACAATGATACAGAACAAAAAAAAACCATTAATTCATATACAGTTTTGCATACATGTGAAAAAAACCTGTGCAGACAGAGTTGTGTTATTCCTACTTCAGTTTGTGTACTAGCGGTAGATGACTTCACACCTGGTTAGCGCGGCATGTCTTTGGATCTCATTTTCTTTGACAGCCGTTGTAACACCAGTAGGTGGCAGCCTCACGGCCCGTGCTGGCTGTGCGATATAGAAGAGTGGCATAAGACAAACTGCAACAGTAACAAATTATCAACTGGAGTTTACACTCAACAAAATGGCAAACTTTGCCTGATTCTTTGAGTTGTGGGATTTTGTGATATTAAACCCAAAATTCAAAGATTTCAGATGGTCCGACCAAATATCTTACTTCTCCGTTTTACTAGCGCTAAGCGTGAGTCTAAATCAAAAAAAGGTATGTAAGGGAAGTCAGCAATTAGACCCGTAACGCAAAGATTGACCATTTTAAATTACAATAAATGCAACTATTTAATATCTGTTAACAGAAAGTTTATGTTACCAATAAAAGGAAAGAAATCTGGGGTGATTTGGCTGGTCCAATTACCTGGTTTATTCTGTGTATCACGTTGGCTTTGTGGTAGTACCGACACATGATCCGCGACTGATTCGCGTTGGTATGGCTTGATTGTTTGCTCTTCTACCACGATTGCCCTCTGTATGAAATCGTGTTGATCTTTGTCAGAAAATGTGAAGGATAAATTTAGATTGCCACCACCATCACCACCACCACCACCACCATCTTTCATCATCATCATCATCATCATCATCATCATCATCATCATCATCATCATCATCATCATCATCATCATCATCATCATCATCATCATCATCATCATCATCATCACTGCTGAAGTTCACCCGTCTTGCCATGTCTAGCACTAATGCATTCCTGAGAGCTATCACATGCAAGCTGGACGAAAGTTGCGTTTGTGACATCAGCAACAGTTTTGCGGAAGAGAGCATGACCTGGTGGAAAGCCCACCCTTTGGGATTGCCAAGGAGGCTCATTTTATATGCATCGAAATCATCATTTAAAATTAAGATATTTGTGAGAAAAAATCACGGGATACTATTTCTCAGACATCTGAACCCCAAACGTTATGGAATGTTAGACCCCATCCGTCTATAGGGACTGCCTGAGCGATCATGCGTAAACAAAATGTCATGGAAATGAGATAACATCAAGACTGGTACGAAAAGTATGTCTGGTATTGGGTGCCTATGGATTTATAAGGGGATACTGGCAACCCAGGGGTCAATTGTGAATCCATAATGCCATGGCATATGGGATTCTCACAGCTCTCTGAATCGAAACAGGCATGGACCATTGGCCTGTTGGATGCCGGTCTTTCCCAGTGTTACCTTGCAGGGAGAATTGGGTGCTCCACATCAGCGGTACAGAGGTGGTGGGACCATTCTCAGCAAACAAGAGAATGCCAAAGGAAAGCTGCAGCTGGCAGAGCAAGACCTTCAGATGGGTGGGATGACCATTAACTGGTGCAGTATACAGTATGCAAAGAGGCACAGCTAGATTCCTTTCCGTTAGAAGGTTTCGTCAGCAGTGGCGCCAGGCCTGCAACATCGCAGCATCACAGAGTACAATCAACTGGAGTCTGGTGTCGGCCAAATTCAGGTCACACTGCCCTGCTATCCGCACCCCCTCTCTCTTCCCTTCAAGGCTCAACAGATACAGTGGGACCATGAACATGCTGACTTTACACCAGAGATCAGTGGAGGAGTGTCACTCTAATAGGCGAGTGCTGTGTGACTAAGATCTTGCCAAAAGTCGTTGAATCATGCTTCCAACAACATCCAGGGCCACTGTTCCAGCAAAGCAATGCACTGTCACAAAATTCACGACTACGCATGCAGTACTTATCTCCAGCATTACAACGTCCAAATGTTGCCATAGCCAGCTTTATCACTTGACCTGTCCCCCATTGAACATTTATGGGATGTGTTTGGCCGTAGAGTCAGGGACAAGTACGATGAACCTATTACCACCAGGACCAACCGGCACAGGAGCTCCGAGACCAGTGGAACCATCTTCTACAGGCTGAGATAGCCAAGTTCACCAACAACCGTCCAAAGAGGGACCCGACTTACTTGAAGAGGCATGGTTGTAACACCAGCTACTGATGGGTGCAGCCTACAACCAAACAAAATTGCTCTTTTCAGGACCACCACTACTTCCCAAGGGGGTAACTAAAAGCACTAGTACAAGAAAATAAAGTAACAGCCCACACACATCCTTACACACATAGCCAATGTTGACGAAAGGGTGGTGGTTTTTGTTTTGTTTTTTTGTTTTTGTTTTTTGTTTTTTGTTTTTTGTTTGTATTTGTTTGGGGTTTTTTCGTTTGTTTTTGTTTTTTTGTTTGTTTGTTTTTTTTTTTTTTTTTTTCGTGTTTGTTTGTTTTTTGTTTTTTGTTTTTGTTTTGGCCAGCATGATATATAGAGTAAGTAGCGTGACAATACCACAACCAGTTTTTGTAGCGTTTTCATGAGGCGCAATCATGGCACTTGGTCATAAGCTTTAGAAAAGTCTATGAATGCAAACTAAACCTTTTTCTAAAGCTGAATACAAAATAAATCTTGAACATTTTCTTAAGAAGTAGTCCATAAACAGCCTCAATATATGGATGTGCTCGATGCAGCCTCTCTGAAGGACACCTGCTTGTTTCCTATCAGGCGTAAACCATTTCAACAACCTATTGCATAAATATGGTTTTACACTTCAGAAATGCTATTTATGATGCTAATCACACTGGGGCCAATGAAGCCAAAACCGGGCATAAGAATAGCCATTTTTGGGTGTTATGATGGCCACCTATGAAAGGAAAATCTATACTTCAAGAAACTTGGCATGTTAATAAATCATACCAGTAGAATAAATGGACATGCTTAGTGACCTTGAGATGACCTCGAAATGGCCTTGACTGTCACTCAATTGATCTGGATAGGTCATTTTTGGCCCCTTTTCCTCATTGACACATTTATGACAAGATATATCTTGGAATGCATATTTCTGTGTTATTTGTTACACAAGTGAAGTAGCTTTGCCATGTTGGACATAAACTTACACACACCAAGGCTAATACCATCAGGCCCACATCTAGTCACTTTCATGTATGCATCTTTCTTGAATAGATACCAAAGTTTTGTCAGAAAAAAGCATGGACTCCAAAAGATGTACATAACTCCTACAAAACATAATATTTGGGAAAAAAGAAAGTTTGAATTGCATTTGGTTTTGACAAGATAAATCTACGTGAATCATTTTGCACTTTGAATGATTGCATATCAACAATGCAACCCCGTCTGTATTGGGATAATTATTCCTTGATTGCAGTACCCACTGCCCCTGCACAGAAAAGGGAATGGCAGTTATTGTTTTGGTTAGAACAGTGACAACATGTATTTGCAACCGTGTTATCACTCGGTCAGTTTCTAGTTTATTTTTCACACCTTAAATGTTTCCGGAAGCCGAGCGATCTTGAAAATTAGGAGCATTTGAAATTTTCAATCTTGAATAACTTCAGAAGTATAATAGATAGAGATGTCATTCCACCTTCTGTTAGATGGTTATTGTTCATTGCGTATCTGATGGATTTGAAACAAAAGTTGTAGCAATTTAAATTATGCTAATAAGCAGCATTTAAAATTTTAAATCTTCATTAACTTCATAAAAATTATAGAAAGAGATGTCATTTCAACTTCTACTAGGGGGTTATTGACCATTGCACGTGTATGAATCTAAAAAAGAAGTTGTAGCAATTTTGATTATGCTAATTAGCAGTATTTGAAATTTTCAATATGGAGTATCTTCAAAACTATAACAGATGGAGAGGTCATTTGAACTTCTTTTTGGGGGTTGTTGACCATTGCGCACCTAATGAATTAAAACCAAAAGTTGTAGCGATTTAAATTATGTTAAGTAGCACAATTGGAAATTTTAAATCTTGAATAACTTCAAAGTTTTAATAGATAGAGATGCCATTCCAACTTCTACTTCCATGTTATGGACTGGTACGCATCTGATGAATTGGTAGCTAAGTGTGCACAATTTTTTCACTTATGCAAATTCAGGGCAATTGAAGTTTCAAATTTTGAATATCTTCAATGGTATGCACACAAGACAGATTTGTTCAGCTCTCTGATAGGTGGTAACACCCGGTGAGAGAAAGTGAAAATGCAATAAAGTCTGAAGGTTGACTCTGTCATCAAAAATATAATAGTTATACCCAACCTTTAACTTCCATTTATATCTTCTATGACTGTGTATGTTAAAATTGATCCAGTTAAATGAGGTGAAATGAAGCAAATTCAGTTTCTGGGTGTATGTATAGATGCATTGGATCTGAATTGGAACTGAGACTGGGAATTCCTAGTCTCAGATTGGGGTAAGGCGAGTTGCCCAGCAACAGATCGGGCATGTTGGTAAAAGTGGAACCATGGAGTAGGGGTGGATGATGCAGTGTGCCTTTGAGCAATATGTTGTCTACCTCCGCTGTGACACAGCTCTATTTTTAGATGTTGCCAATTAGTATGCATAAAAGTCGCATAACTTCTGTATGCACACTTGCAGGTTGTGCCTGCATCACTTATACCAGACAGCCTTGCGCACAAGCTTGGTTGGGCTGTGTAAGACATACTTCTTGGATTACACAGAGGTTTATGTAGTAAAATTGAAAATAAAGTGAGTTAGACTACTTTGAGGCAATTTGACAAAGTATTTGCTATCATCCAAGAGTTAAGTTGGGTGCATTGAAGTGACACTTGGAGCTAGTTACACTGAAGCTGCTTTGTGTCAAGTTGGCCTTTCCACACTAATGTAACATTGCCGTTCCGATCATAAACTGTTGTGCTTAAGTACACGATGTACACTTGCGCAACATCGTCGTACAGATCATACAACTGCTGTATTTGAAGTACCTATTGTATATAGTCGTTAGGGTACCAGAATATTGACTTGAGGCAATTTGAAAAAGTATTTTCATCATCCAAAAGATAAGTTCGGTGCAATGAAGTAAGACTTGGAGCTTGTAACACTCAGGCTAAGTTGTGCCAAGTGTGGCTTTCCAACATTGTTCCTGAAAAACCAGTTGATTGCGCTAACCGGTTGTATATGTTATACACTGTAGTACTGAAGTACCCACTGTACACTGTAGTAACATTGTCGTACTGATCATACACTGTAGCACTGAAGTACCCATTGTACACTGTCGCAACAATGTCATACTGACCATACACTGTACTACTAAAGTACCCATTATACACTTTCGTAAAATTGTTGTACCGATCATACACTTAGTACTGTAGTGCCCATTGTACACTGTACACTGTCGTAACATTGTCGTACAGATCATACACTGTTGTACTTGAAGTACCCATTGTACATTGTTGTACCGATAATACACTGTAGTACCGATATACCAATCGTACATTGTCATACCAATAAGGTTTGAAGACATACACACTGATTTGCTATGCAGCAATTCATCTTTCCCAGTTCTTTTCCCTGTCTTCTCCACTTCCCGTTATGGATTCCACTCTTTGCAGACTGTGGGGTGTTCGTCCTTGCATATATTTTTACTGTAGTGCACGTGTATCGCCTGTCACCCATTGACTGACAAGAAAGGAGTAAGGGCCTGGCACATTTATCTACCTGCTGCCCTGCTCGCCAATGATTAAAGTTAACGCTGTGACGCCTGCACATTCAGGATGCTGTTGCACTTTTATTGATCATGTTTGGCATTATCTATATCTGCTACTTCAATTAATCCTGTTTGGTAACATTTTTATTCTGTCTCTCTCTCTCTTTCTCTCTCTCTCTCTCTCTCTCTCTCTCTCTCTCTTTATCTCTCTCTCTCTCTCTCTCTCCACGATCATTTAGCCACATCTGCTAATGTGATACAGTTTTAATCAATTTACCGTTATCATCTCGTATTTATTTTCCCTTCATTCAAACTGTTTTTCTCTTGCTCCAGGCTTCTTATATCGATAATTATTACCTGCAGCAAGTCATCTATGTTTCCACGAATGTTTTCATTTTCAGAATTAGCGTGCGCACTGACACCGTGTGTAGCATTGTCATGCAATTTAGCTTAAAATAGAACTGTTTTAAGAGTGTCCTTTAACTCTTGTGTCTGCGACTACAGAAGGGCGCTAAGTGTTTTTATTCACAATAACAAGATCACAAGCTTCAACGCGCCAAGCGGTGACCTGTGTTTTTTTGGATCCGTGGCCTTGAAGTCATACAATTTGGTCCATTGTTTTGTCGGCTGCATACAGATTCAAAAGCTTTGACATAACTGTGTTATATTGCCTGTACTGTACGCATGCGGTGTTTGGTTAGCAAAGAAGCGTCCTCCACTGTTTAAACGTGCAGTTTGCCTTGTAATGAATGGTGAATTTGGTGCGTGCGTCGTCTGTTCTCTGTAGAAGAAAGGTGTTGCGGTAGCGTTTGTTGAGAAAATGCAAGACATTTTTCACATCCGGTGCAACACAACAAAGCCATCGAAACGATCTATACATGGAGAAAGTATCTGGCCAAGATGGGGACAAGCTCTTTGGGCGGTCTGGGACAAGCGTCAGCTGGACACGTTATTGTTGAAGTTTTATGCAAAAGCATGGGGACTGCTACTAAAAGGCCTCATAACCGTCTACTCTTGACGGACTTAACAGACATTAGCAACCTACATGGAAATTTCATGATTTACAAAGGCATTTGATACCCTTGAGCATGATGCACTCTTAAAACTTTAGAACCGTATGTCGTTATGGATAATGTGGAGTCTAGCTTTGACAATATAAGTACTGCAGTCCCTAGGGATCCCATGCTTGGTGACCTGTTATTCATTATTCATATAAATGACATACCCTCAGCCTTTTCATTTTTCAAATTCATCATCTATGCAACACATTATTCACCACCCGTAATTTATTTAAATTGCCAAGTGGTCTTGACAATCTCGCAGCTATTAATTCTGAGCCTGAAAAAGTATGCATGTGATTAAAAGTAAACAAATTATCACTGAATATAAAATGCAGCATTTATTTTATAAACTTTATGACAAAATAAATATACCTTCTTTCAGAATAGATGACGCCTAGTTAGACGATGTAGATGAGTTTAATTTCCTTGGCTTTTTTTTTATTTTTAAATCATTAACCTGACAAAACATTCTTAAATAGTTTTATCCAAAGTATCTGAGACTACTGGCATAATAAACAAGATTAAAACTTTCTTCCATCAAATGTGCTGCTCATCATATAGAATTCACTGGTATTTCCCCGTTAAAGGTATTTTCTTCTTGCTTCGAAACATCATTTTGATTACTTTTAATTAATCAATAACCATCTTTCTACATATTTTAGTAGTATCCCTCTCAGAACAGCAGCAAACGTATACAACCATAATACCAAAGATAAAAATAGCTTTTGTGTCCATAGAGTCTACCATAGTTATGCCCAATTATGGATACGACATGAATAAATCAAATATCTAAATGAAGTGCCAAACATAAGGAAAAAATACACACAGATAGTCTTAAAGGTTTCTCGTTGTGTGCCAAACAATACTTAATACATTCCTGCGATGTATGTCATATTCATCATTGCTATATCTGTAACACACAAGAATGGTTCTGTGGACTGATTTTATTTGTTAGCAACCATAGCATTGGTTTCTCCTGGATTCCTCGCGGCATTTGATTACATATCATGCCATATCTGAAGTAGATCATGAATTGAAAGTAATTTATTGCCTTGATGTGAAAGTTGTTAATTTGAGATCATGTTGATAATACAGGTGTCCGCATTAAAGATGTGTCCACAATTATAGGTTCTATCTATATATATATATATATAGTAAAAGCTGTCATTGTGGACACCTGCCAATTGCGCACCTTTTTTTCCAGTCCCAGAGGTGTGCACAATTGACAGGTTTCACTGTATAATACATATATATATATATATTAAGACCTTTGACTTTCAACTGGCAACTGCTCAGTATCAACCTTTTCTTTGCCGCCATCTGACATCACGGGTCTTTATGAATGTAGAAAAAAAAATGTAGTAAAACCCTGGGGTTTTGTGCACTAAACTTCACATTATGCAGATGAATCAATTGAAAAGTAAAAAAAACTGGGGGTTTTCTTAGTTTTGTAGGAAAACCCTGGGTTTTTGTGCACTAAACTTTACATCATGCAGATAAATTAATTGAAAAATAACAAAACTGAGGGTGGTCTGGAGGGAGACAAAACACAGGATTTTACGATTCATAAACCTCTGCGAAATGTAAATTATGCGACAAATTACCTTCAACAGATAGGATAATCAGTGCAATTCCGAGGGTTTAGCAATACAAACCCCAGGTTTTTCAAAATAAGTCAATATCTGAGCAAAACTCCGGGTTTAATACTTAAGGTTATGTGGACAAAACCCGTAGCTTTCAATGCAAACTTCAGGTTAAGTTAAAAACGGATGGTTTCACAGCAAAACCCTAGGTTTTCAACATATTAATGAGGTAGGAATATCATGAACAAGAGGATCATGATGATCCTGTGCTCTGCTGACTGAACTCTGCTTTTGCGATATTGCCACACATGCACTGTAGTCTGTATAGCTATATACATATACAGCGGTAACACTCAAACATCGGTGTTTGAGAGGAAGCCGAAATCGTGAATATAATAGGGCTATACATGCACTGTATTGCCATATATTTCTACAGTGGCGTCACTCACTTATGTTTGTCAAGTATGATATTCCTTAACTTTGTCAAAAATTAATATATCCATACTATTTTTGCAAACTTGTATTGTCTAAATTCCAACTATATTCTGATAAAATTTTAAGCAATTCTTTTTAGCCGTTCTGCAACGGAAGTCAACTTTAGCCTTAAGACACAAAAATTCATGAAAAATTTTGGAAATTGCAGGGCCACCTGGCGGCCCAAATATGAGCAAAGTGACCCCAGGTGACCCCATGTGCAAGATCAAAGCAACTGGCCAGGTAGTTCTTGAGACAAGGATTTTTTTCTTTTAATAAATTTAAAAATTCATAAAAAATAGAAAATTATTCCATCATCATCTCCTTTGCAAACTTGGTAAAGATCCACCTGGGCAACATCCATGCGCAAAATCAAAACATTCCATGCAGCTGTTTTTGAGAAGAAGTTGAAAATGTAAATACAATAGTGCAACATATACGCACTGAATTGCCATACAAATGTATCCAGTGGCACCATTCACTTAGAGTCGCAAAGTTTGATATCCCATAACTTTGTCAAAAATTAACATCTCTACATTATTTTCGCAAACTTTTATTGTCTAAAGTCCAAATATATTCTGATAACATTTTCAGCAGTTCTGTTTCGCTGTTCTAGAGAAGAAGTCAAAATTAGCCTGAACACACAAAAATCATTATTTTTTAATTGCAGCGCCACCTGGTGGCCCAAATAAGAACTTCTTGACCCCAAATAACCCTTTGTGCAATATTCCAGCAATTGGCCAGGTAGTTCTTACGACAAGGAAATTGCATCATCATTTCCTTTGCAAACTTGGTAGAGGTCCACCTGGGCAATATCCATGTGCCAAATCAAACCATTCCATGCAGCTTTTTTTTTTTTAGACGAAGTCGACAGTGTAGATACAATAGTGCAATGTATGCACTGTATTGCCATATATACATAAACAGTGGCAGCACATACTGAAAAAATATCTGCGCCACCTGGTGGCCTAAATAAGAACTAGTTGACCCCAGTTGACCCTATGTTCAATATCAAAGCAACTGGCCAAGTAGTTCTTGAGATGAAGACTTTTCTTCAAAAAATACATTTAAAAAATCATCAAATATGGAAAAATTATCGCATCATCATCTCCTTCGTACACTTTGTAGAGATTTACCTGGGGAACATCCATGTGCAAAATCAAAATATTCTATCCAGTGGTTTTTGAGAAGACGAAAATGTAAAAAGCTTAGCAACGGACGACGGACGCAAAGGGATTCTATAAGCTCTGCTGACTGACAAGTCAGCAGAGCTAAAAATGATACAGTGAAAACTCATTATTATGTCACCATCTGTTCGCTAAGAAATATGTCAGATAACTGAATATGCAAGATAAATGAATGAAATAACAATGAAAATGATCCTTTTCTCTTGAAAATTTGCGTTATTATATCGAATGTGTAAGATATTTGAGTGTCGTTATAATGAGGTTTCACTGTATTTGCTGTGTTACATGCAAACTTGCCAAACAGTAAGATTTGCTGCAAAACCCAGGGTTTACAAACCACCCTGAAGTTTGCTACAAATCCCAGGGTTTTGTAAGCAAAACCTAGAGTTTCTGAGGATACCCAAAGTTTTGTGAACATGACCCAGGGTATTCTTACAAAATCCAGGGTTTTGAAATACACAGCTCGCCGTTTCATGCACAAAATCCTCGGTTTTTTGATTTAGCGAACAAAATAACTTCCGTGCATGGGGCTTTGTTGACGTTTCTGTGGTAGCTTGACTGAGCCAAATGATCGACGAAGAAATAGCACAGCCCAAGTTTGGACATATCATAATCCCTATTCACCTAAATAATCAACAGGGGCGTGTAAGTGTTGTCTCACCAAGAAATATTATAGAATACTAAAACTGACGTCTTGTTTATATCCGGGAATAAATCATATTAAAACATATTATTTTTTTAAAGGAGGAAAAAGGCAGAATTGTTGCATTTTGATGTTGACGGACGATGTCCAAAAGAGAAAATATATTAACTGCTGTGTACCAGTCGTAAATAAATTCTACATTTTCATCAATATTTAAAATGACGTTTTCTTATAGTTGGAAAACCAAGTCGGTTCCTTTTAGCAAGCAAGGTACAGATTGGCTTTATTCGTCATCACAGAAAACAAATATACACAATTCATCACCTAAAACATACTTAAACATGGATACTAGTAAATTATTGTTGTACATCAAAATAACTTTAGCCAGAAGGCTGCGTTTAGATTAATACGCATATCGAGAATATACATTTTATAAATATATACAATGACCAATCAGATTACCAGCGATAGTCCCGGTATGATGATGTCAGCAAAATCATAATGAAACGCAGAAGTAAAGTGCCTACCGTACATCTGCGCCTGCGACACATAAATAGAAATAAACACTTTATATCGATGTGAGTGTGGCGATGGAAGTAATTGAATAACTTCAATGTGTGTGCCTTTTTCTCGTCACATCGCCATTATTGAGTGATTGTTTTGGTATGAGCCTTTCCTTTAAAAAATGTCAAGCTGCTGTAGAGTTGACGACAATATGGGTTCACCACTGCGTCTTGGAAGTGACCTTGAACCCAGGTAGGACCTTCGGGCGACCATGCACCTCCGCCCTCATTTCACGTCTACTACAGCTATACTTTAATTTGATCCAGGAACATGCCACTTAGACAGCACTATCAAGGTAATTACAAACACTAGAAAACTGTGTCCGTGCAGGTGACTACCAACCAAAGAGAATAAAAACTTTATAGACAGCTGCAAACGTAATGTCATATGCTGCGCTCCGTCGCGCTGTCAAAGAAAGATTTAGCTCCTTGTGCCTTGCAGATAATTAACCGCAATAAAGTTCCCGTTAAAATCAAATACCTTATAAATCTCATAAGAAGATACAAATTGTAATACATGCGCCATTTCCTGGTATTCATATTAGGTTTACCTCTGGACTTAAAAGACCAACACTCTGTGGTACAATTTTTTTTTTATCACACCAATAATATTTGCGACGTGCGCCCTTTTTTCTGAGCAAAGGTCACAAGTTTCAATAAGGCATGCAAGTGCCGCTTATTTCCAAGTAGTGATTTGGCATTCACATTGCTGGAGCAAAATATATTGTTTTTAAGATACAGGGTAATTTATTCCATCGTTTCTACCATGACATTAGGACGTGGTTTTTTCTTCATTATTGTCCGATGTTCAGACTGTATACAATGAAAAAATACCCACACACTTTTGGCAGAATGCAAATAGAACACATAAGTTAGTTTAACTGGCTGGAAACAAAGACATTCAACAATCATATTCCTAACCCTAAGTCCCATAAATATGCAAACAGTAGATATCTTTTTAGCAATGGTTGTCATAAAATTAATGCGTCACTTACTATATGTAAATTTACACCGAGCGCAAAGGCAAATTTGAATGTGCTCATCATCGAATGTCACCGCAGTGGTGGTGCTGGTTCTATATGTT
Organism: Hermodice carunculata; assembly: GCA_964020975.1. Lineage (NCBI taxonomy): Eukaryota > Metazoa > Annelida > Polychaeta > Eunicida > Amphinomidae > Hermodice > Hermodice carunculata. The sequence goes on along the minus strand of OZ026612.1, from coordinate 69,651,309 downwards.
ACCTACAGGTGGCAGTCGGTATGCTTCACAGCACCAAAAACCATGCATTCTATCTTTTGGCACATCCATAACTGTCCCAGCTTGTTCTTGACAGTCAAGATCATACATAGTATCAGTCAAATCGTGCTCAGGTTATTAGTTACAAAACAGGTTTATTATATTATCCTTTTGGTTATATATGAAATATAAAAAGGCCCAATAGTGTTAACGCTTTCCCAGAGGGACGTTTTAGCTAACATATTATATACAATGTTTTCCTGTTCTTGACAAGAAGATTTTGTTTTAGCCGGCTCCCCGATGATACTTGGTCTGACTTAATTTGCAGCATGTTTTGTCTATGTTTTCGGAGGGTAAAAAATGCATGAATTCTGATTCACTAATACATCAAACAATCAATTTATAGGAATACCTAGACGACATGAGCTTTATGGCATTATTTCAGTTTTGATTCCACCCAGCGGGCAATTCTGTGAACTGGCATTACTTGAAGATTATTGGTCCTTCCGTGCTGAGAATTCATACCAGCTAATGCCCATTTACCTCGTCCCACCCGGACAAAATATGGAGAGCTCTCTGTAAAGAAATACCCGTCCTTCATCTGTTTTATGTGTCCTTTGATGCACAAACCAGAACATTCCCGTTCCCTTTTTGCCTTGAAAGGGAAAGCGCCAATTTTAACTTTTGAGCGCTGCTTTCGGTAAATAGCTCTGGCTGTCATGATGCCGTGGATCTTCTTCTTGGCTGCGTCTCTTGTGCTCGTAGAGGATAAGAGACAAGGGAAGTGCCGTATCAAGGTTGATGGGTCCTTTGGTGTAGTGAGCTTCACAAGAGCAAAATCCATTCTCCCGGGATAATGCAGAACTTGCTGGATATTGCGCACCTTCTGGGTCAACCTCTGTGTGGCGCCAAAAGTAACGCGAGATTTAGCCCACAGGCGAGAATCGTGGTTTTTCCAACATCCAGATGTTGTTAACACCCAGTTCTCGGCTATGGCAACACCAGTACAGAAGACTCTGTGTCTGTTGTCATGGATGGCCGCGTACCAATCCAACACTTCCCTCTTGCGTGATCTGAAAGTAGAAAACAAACTTTTATTGAAGGCGCAGCCAATCGTTTTATCATTTTTAATTCATTGTCTTTTTGCATAAATTCAGTAAAATCAGATTGTAAGGATACGTGGCTACCAAAGCGGCACGAACTGTTTTGAAGACACTCACAAATTACAAACAGAGATATCTTATACGATGCTAAAAAAAAACATCGATATTTAAAGCATTTATGCTTATTAGGAGCTCTCAAACCTCTTTTTGGCTTAAGCATATACACCTATACAATAAGCCTTAAGCAGTTGAAACAACGTACTGTGTGACCTTTGGTAATTCTACTTTAAATAAAAGACACTTATTTTGTTCTTGCTTACATATGCATGTGCAGTATAATTGTATAATACTAAAGAAACCCGTTCCAATGTCTGTGTGGTTGTGTAATATCAAATAAATGGTTTGGAAAGTTAACTCAGTACATATAGAGTGCAACGTGCCTAAGTTACCGTTCTGAAATTAGCATAATCCTCCACTTTTCTTGTGCAATCAGTGAATTGGGATACTTGCCATGCGTCTTGTCTCAAAGCGAAAGAGGGAAGACTATTCATTTTTTTATTGATAGCAAACAGGCCATCGAACACATGTTGTGCAGACATGCACTTGACGATTTCAGAAGATGGTATGATAACAATGATGCTATGACTAGCATTTGGGCACACATGGACCGAAAATATGAAACTTCCTCGGAAAGATGAGTAGTGATAACTTTACGTGTTCCTCACACAATCAACACGTCGAAAATCTTTGGATTGAACGAAAGAGTACAAGATACAATTTTTGCAAGCAATCCGGATGGAAGAATGCTTCCATCGGCCCAGAATCCAGATGAGGTCTGCCTTTGGTCAATTATACTTTAGAACATGTTGCATAAGTTTTTAAGCGCAAAGTTCTAAAATCCAAGGTGTCTGCGATGACTACCACGGACTTGGTGGACACCAAAGAAAGATGCAAGTTTTGTTTACATCAAGGCTTGTCTTTAAGTACAATAGTCCGCCTATGACACACTTTAGACAAATTCTTTTTCCTACGACCTGGTAAAAATGAAATTTTTGTATTTGAATCTTTAATTTTATGATCACGGTGAAGAAATGTCGTGGCGATATGTTTGACCTCGGTATTCAGCGACGAAAGATGTAAGCCTCTGCTTAACAGATCAGTACAGCTGTTTTCGGAACAGCTTCAGGTCATATTTACAATGAGTAGTATGACGACATACATACATACATACATACATGTATGTATGTATGTATGTATGTATGTATGTATGTATGTATGTATGTATGTATGTATGTATGTATGTATGTATGTATGTATGTATGTATGCAGCATGTATGCTTGTATGCAATTTACTGTGCCTTAACATTATACGACGTAAGACACATAAAGCCCACCGCTGGCCTGGATGAGCTTTCGTTTTGTGTGCTTTGGGTGCATTGCGCCCAAAGCGCGCCGAGGAAAGCTTTCACCGGCACTATTCAATTCCGATGGATAAAAGGCATGCTGGTACTTGAAGCAAACGTCTTTTTACGAGTAATATGAATAGAACACCATTATTATATAATTCAGAGCAGTTGATTTTAAGGAGTTCGACTTAAGTCGCAGTTGGCACTAACAGAGTTAAATTAGCAGCCATAGGCTGTACAGATTCAAGGTTTGCAGTTTTCAGCAAGACTCATATTGGTATGAAAATTGTCATCACGCCTGCATGCGTGTAATTGAAAAGTTCTTGCTTTCACAGAACTTACTTGATATCTCGTCTCTTATTGTTCTGCAAAGCATAGGCCGTGAAGTCACAAGACATGGCCGTGGCCATCTGAAGGGGTTCCCGCCTACCATTTCGACCACCCGTACACACGAACTGGCTAGAATGGATTGACAAAAGCTGAAAAGTAATATAACAAAGATCTAATTAGATAATGCATGAAGTAAATATCTGAGCCAGATTTTGGCCCGAGGCTTCCTCTTCAAAGGTTTTCCTGTCACATATGCAATGTTACAGGGACATTGTGCATGTATCTAATACAGTTGGTTTGGATAAGCAATCTGGCTTGCCAGTGCTTACATAAAGGTTTCCAAACACCATCACGTAAGGGTGCGTGTACACTTATTCAATAACGAAGCATTACAGAAATGAAGACTGACACAAAGTTTGAAGTGAATAAAAGCATATGTATTGACTATTCCTTTGCTCTAACAAGTTTCACTTTCTGGCCCGTCAGGTTAATGTGAATATGCGGGCAACGTACTGTAGAATCTTCTTGCTATCAAATAGCTGTGGCGCGACATACACTCGGGAAAAAAGGGAGTGGTCCAATTGGCCTAACATGGAGTGCTAAGAATATGAAGGTCTGAAGAAAATATGATGTATTATTATGGAGTTGTGAAACATGGCCATGAAAGCCAAGTTCACGGTCCACTGGAGAGAGAAAAGTTGGCCTGAAATTGAAATATTTCCGGGATAAGACAAAGAAATGGTCGCGAAGTGCATCCAATATTGAGGTGCACATGGGGTTTTAATGGCTTGTTGCAAGCAGATGATACATCGGTGACAGACAGCTTGTCTCGGCGTTGGGATCACTGGCGACAGACCTCTGATTTTGCGTGAGGAAGGATTGTTCGCAAGCTAATTTGAACACACACTCACAAAAATATGCCCAAAGTAAAGCAAATGGGACAGCTCACTTTTTTCTCCACAGTATATAGTTACAACGGACTTTAAAAAAAAAAACTCAAACACTTGTGGCATGGTTCAAAAATGAAATTGAAACTTGCTTGCAACATCATAGAATGACAAGAAAGATACTGCAGAATATTCACAGTGATGCGACTAAAAGAACTGCACATTAGTAACCTGCAGGTTAATGTCCGCAGGTTACTCGTGGTGCAAGCTGATTGCATGAGCATATAAGTCCGTTGTGAATACTATGAAAACGTGTGATACGTCCGATTAAGTTCTGCCTTGGCCACGCAAAAGTAGACTGAAGACGTCCGCACATACATACATACATACATACATACATACATACATACATACATACATACATACATACATACATGCATACATGCATGCATGCATGCATGCATACATACATACATACATACATACAGGCATACATAGATCCATACACACACACACACACATACATACAAACATTAACTGTTCAGCAGTTTTTCAACAGTTCACCGTTAATCGTTTGTTTCAAATCTTTAAATTGGGACTTGTGGTAACTTTATTCTTCAAATTACTTTTTCAGACTTCAACGGAGAGAGTTTATTGTACACGATGTAGGAAAGAAAGAAAGAAAGAACTTTCGGAAAAACAGAAAAGTGTGTGTTGACACACACACACACACACACACACACACACACACACACACACTTTAATGTAGCAACTTCATTTTCTGTCATTATGCTGTTCTACCTTGGCTTATCACTATTATATTGTTTTACTCATACCTTTTAAAGAAAGGCCTTTTCTCTTAAATCATTAAATCTAACTGCTTTTGTATCGGACCGGGATGGCGCATCACTGGACATTTGCACAGAAATGTTTGTGTTGGGGAAACGTACGTTTTTGAAGACAGTAACTTTTTACAAAGCTAACGATATTAGAAGCGCGACGCAACACCAGTACATTGTCCATTATCTTTGCTTCTGTTTCCCAGAAGGTGACGAGCCAGAGGATGGTTGAACTAAATACGTTCTCAGTCCACATTACCGCAACGTATCAGGTATACCTTCACATTACCTGTATTGGACGGATGGATTTTTTATTTATTAGAGTGACTTGTACGTTTCTATTATATGGCCAAGAGGCCTGCACAGGCCTTCTCGACTTCGTGTAAAGTGAACTGAAAGCATCCAAGGTTACACGGGCTTATAAGTCATTTCATGTACCTTCATGTACACATATTCACTTTTCGCAGAAAACACAAATTAAGTTTTTCTATACATAGCATCTTGTCTATTGAAACAAGCATCTTTAAGGAACTGGCTAATTTGTGTCCTTTCATGTGATGATAGGTACACACATTTCTCGATACCATTTTTTTCTTAAACATTGCCTCTTTTTTCATAACGACCCTTTAATACATTCCGTTCCTAATATCAACATACAGTTGACACTTTACAATAACATGTTTTGTATCCTCAATGTTTTGCAAATTACATAAAGGAAATATTCTAGTTTCTCATGAAATAGCCCTAAAACTTCCAGTTTCTATGTGTTATGGCAGTATGCCCTTTCTTCACTGTGCCAACTGCATCCGCGATATATCATTTGGAACTATAGTTTTCTACTCCATAATTCAATTTAAAATTTAGACTTAATATCTGTACTTAAGCTTGTTAACAACCCAAATTTCTACTCTGCTGCCATAATTTCATGTAGTTTTATGGACATTTGGTTTATAATGCAAACCATTTTTGGTCATTCATATTTGCCATATCAATAAATATTGACTATAAAGAAAAATTTGTCACTACTGACAACATAACGAATAAGTACGTTTTCCTGTCAATTGCGAAAAATGTATCGTTTGACAAGTCTACTGTGTCGTAGCTTTTTGCTTGAAAGGATACAGTCTGGCAAATATGGTCTGACTTCATCTGTCAGTGCAACATGTCAATTTCAGAGATTTACAGTTGTATAATAACAACTATTCCTGAACTTAATGGTAGGGTATACCAGGAGTAACCAACAGCTTGTTTGCATTATTGATATTCCGTCTGCAAGTTACAATGATGTGAAATACGCCAGAAGAAAAGTAGGACAAAGTTTGGCTTTTTGCGACCAAGAGGTGCAAAGATATATAAAAAAGCAGGGGAGGGATTCGCAAAAACTTCTTTTTAACTTCACGGGAGAAAACCACAAAAACAGAAAAACATTCAAATTTGTTTTTAAAAACCTGCAAGAGTGTCCCTAGATTGAATTGTTGCACTTGTTTCGAACCCACATTGTCTGCAGTGTCATTGTCCATCACTCTGAGATCCTTTCCAAGTCTGAATTTAAAACGGAAATAAAGCCTTTTTGCCAAAACTGATTTATTTATATATTTATTCATCCATTCATTCGTATATTCATTCATTCATTCATTTGATTGGTTGATTGATTGATTGATTGATTGATTGATTGATTGATTGATTGATTGATTGATTGATTGATTGATTGATTGATTGACGGACTTCCGTGTAAACTTTGTTCTCATTTTTTCCTGAGACACTATTGTTCCGAAAACTGCCAAAGTTGGAACAGGAATAGACCAAGCAGTGTAGTGAATAGTTAATCATATTATGATTCACTACACTGCTAGGTCAATGAAAGGTTTGGAATTGTCAATCCGTTGAAAATGATGCAAATTAGGGCCATTTGAAATTTTAAATGTTTAATGTCTTCAAAACGATCATTCCAACTTTGATTCATAGGTGTCTGCTATGGGTGTATACAATAAACCGCAAGCAAAAGTTGTAGAATTTTAACTGATGCAAACCAGGAGCATTTGAAAAGAGAAATTTTAATGTTGAATATCTTCAAACTTATAAAAGGTAGAGATTCCATTCCAACTTTGATTTGTAGGTTTCTACTGCAGGCACATCCAATAAACCACAAACAAAACTTGTAGAATTTTAATTTTAGCAGATGAGGGACACTTGAAAAAGTGAAATGTTGAATATCTTCAAAACTATAAAAGTAGAGATATAATTCAAACTTGAATTCAGGGGTTTGTGTTATAGGCGCTTCCAGCGGACCCCAAGAAATCTTAATTCATGTTAATTTGGGACACCTGAATAAGTTTAATATGGTAAAGGTGTCTGTCATTTCTTCAATTCTTAGGCGTGTGTTACAGCTTCAGTCGAACTTGTATTTTTACTGCCTGCTGAGGGTTTACCTTACATTAATTTATTGAGCAATGTACAATTAATTCTTTATTTAAATGGAGTTACGTGCATGGATTCCACATTTAAAAGACCTCTAGTGTCATTTGCACATTGTCATATGTTTTGCTGCAGGTGCGCCTGTGGACACAAACGTCAAGGCTGCAAGATTTTAAGTTACACAAGCAACACACATATCGATTTGCTTTTCAAGCAAATCTTCTTTTCTAGTTTGAAATTATGCCCCTCTCCAAGAAAAACACCCCGCAGCTTGGTCAAAAGTTTTTGATCACTGTTCACTACAGTCTACTGTAAAATATAATTCCACAGCCCTTTCGTCTCTTTTGCATGGCAGCCGCGACACTGTTTTGTCTTTTTAGACAGGCATCATAACATTAAGAACTGGATATTAGGGACGAAAAGCTTCAAAGTTAGGAGATGACGAGGTGCAACATGCTAAGTGGGTTTGAATTTCATCCGTGCGAGCAGACTGCAACACTTTGGGTCCGTTTGCTTTCATACCAGATATTTCAATTGGCGATCTCAGCACCGTCCAAAAGTTTGTTCACAATCAGAAGATATATTCTGTGAATAAATAATGATGAATTGTTTATTACAAAGAGCTGCACGGTATTAACTATCATATTTAGGAACAATTTTGAAAGACCTATTAATCTATTTAAACAAGACCACACATTTTATCTGTATAAATAAATATATAAGTATAACGAATGGGCATAGACTTTGAGGGTATTACTATTACGTCAATTTATTAACTCACTTTATTGTTCTGTACAAATTTATGCATTTAGTCGTGCTCTTAACAAAGCACACAAAAAAGAGCAGTGATGTGCCATAAATTCAACTTTTGTTCTTCCCAATAACATATGTAATAATTAAAACCAGTAAAAGGCTTCATTTTACCTAACAGAGATCCAATAAATATGTTTAAAGTCGGCAGTACCAAAACATTGGGATGATGAATGCGGTTCCTATCCACCTGAGTTCAAAACCAGACCGGATGAAATGGACTTGTATACATTGATATCTAACCTAGTTTTTTTTTTTTTTGCTCATTTATTGTGCACCATTTTGTATTCTTCAAGAAAAAGCTCAGTTGCAATGGCTTTCACCCTACTGTCCCCTCTTCCACCCACCCTACCCACCCCTGGCGGCGGTAAAATCGATAGAATAGCACCCCTGCTATACGGAAGCTCGTTGGTGCCAAACTAATGTTTTTACTTGTAAAAACTGGATAATTATATAGAATAACAAAGATAATTATATGGTATAACCACATAATTACGTGGTATTAACCAGATAATTGTATGGAATTAAGCAGATAATAACATTGTTAAAAGCCAGAAAGTATCTTGTTATAACCAGAAAATTACCTGGTAACATTTCCATAATACCTCGTTTAAACGAGATTCAACTGGTGACAGCCAGGAAATATCTCCCTAAAACAAGTTCATCATCCGACCAAAACACTTGGAGTGGTGAGCCAGAGCTTTACTGGGTGGCACTGCTTCAGATTCTTAATATACATTTACATGTACGAACACATACATCTGTGTATATAGCTACGTTATATAGAGTCTGGGCTACAACTTTTTCATAATGTTTTGTACATATGAGTTAGAGGGGAATATTTTGAAAGGATCCACTTTTTGCCTGTTTCTCCATGCTGATTACCAACAGAGATAGACTGTGGTTCCCTACAATCTGCTATCCCCTATAAAATCGCTAATAAAAACATAGGCGATCGTAGGGCTGTCCTCGCAGGTAACTATGCTGTAAAAACGCCTCGGCAGATTAAGCACTGGCTTTTGGTAATCAAACGACTCTTGGCGATCCGAAAAAAACAAGATATTTTCTTGTTAGAATAGGATAATATATTGCTAGAACAAGAAAATATCTGGTTGTTACTACAATATCAATTAGCTGGTTGAAACAAATTACTTCAAACAAAAAAGGGAGTTAAGTTAGGTTCGCGCAAAGGTGTTTCCATACTTTACATTTTATATGTGTATTTATTATCATTATTATTATACTTTTCGTCTTATCACCCAGAACCACTTCCTAGTCGTCATAACCCTATTCTATACCAAGCTCTGGAGAGCCATCATGTTAGAACTTTGTACTATTTCATAATCCAGGAAAAATAATAAATGTTTAAATTAATTCCGTAATTCAAACTCCATATCTTCCATTACCTAACCAGTCACTGTCCAACCTATATAAGTATGAACGTACTATTGCACATATTGTCCACGCTCCTCTGTAGAATTTTGGTTGCAATAGCATAAATATAGTAAAGGATCCTCAGCGGGTAACTACTCAGAACATGTTTCGGAGCCTGTATCCGTGCATGTCTATCTGTTTCGGAGCCTGTATCCGTGCATGTCTATCTGAGTCTCGGCTCCTTGTCTTAGCTAAATATTCAGCAAATACAACCCACATAATAATGGATAAAATATGGACGTGGCAAATTATGAATTAGCTAAATAAGTGAAGCTTTGCTTATAAATGCAGAGCTTCAATCTAAACAAAGAATATCTATCAAACCCAGACATAATTACTAAATTTGTATAGTACAAGTTCAGATAACAACAATTTGATTTACCCCTGAACTAGTATGCACTCTTTCTAGCTAGATAGCTCAACTTAGTCCAACCACCTGCCAGTGTATAACCGAAGTAGAAACAAACTGGGGCATTATATTCAGCTCCATTGATAAAACAGCTCTAGACACCTGTACAAACCTAGGGAATTCCTCGCAAGTACTGTAACAATAGACATCCTGTACTAGAAATGTAAAACAAACCCCATGATGACATACTCCTCACTATGAAAGTCTAAAAAAATGAGCTCTATTTTGTTACCAACTCTGAGTTAATGTTTCAAAATAATGAGTCAAGTTTGTGATAATTGAGTAAGTACTGCCAATTTTTAGCCAAGCGCTCGGGACAGCCTATAATTGACACCTGGCCCTGGAGTTTGTGTTTCAAAAGAGAGAGTCACGTTTTTGACAATTTAGTAAATACTGCAAATTTCTAGCCAAGCACTCGACACAACCTATGACTGACCCCTGGCACTGGTGTGGGAAACCAACTTGAATAATTTTTGACATTGCGTAAATGTGCACAAACATGCAAGCCTAAAATGCCTGAAAGGTGAATATTGACAACAGAATGATGCCAAATGGTAAAATAAGGTAGCAAAACAGGCAAGTCTCAAATCTCTAACATTATTGCAGCCATATTTTCAAACAATGTCTGCATATTTACAGCAGAATTGGTAGAAATATTTGATTAAAAGTACATGTTTGAATTCTCTCTTGACTCAAGTTTCTTGTGAATAAACTGGTTCTGGATGCAAAGTTTGAAATTTGGAACAATTACGACCAAATCTCACAATTTGTTACAAAAACGTATTATATCCAATAGTTTCAAATATTAGTGTCCGGGAAAAGATAATTACATACTTCAAAGTTTTAAACTCATCAATTTTGTGATAGACTTCAATGCAAGACCTGTCATTGGAGACCTAAATATCCAATATCATCTGAATAGTTATTTTCCAGAGGGAAATCTTTGGGGTAAATTTATTTTGCAAGTTCTTTAAAATTTTGCAATTTATACAAGCAATGTCATTAACACACCTTGCATTGTTTGACAATTTTGTACCCATACGAAGTTCAAACCAGGTTAAATATATATATATATATATATATATATATATATATATATATATATATATATATATATATATATATATATATATATATATATATATATATATATATATATATATATACATATATATATATCTTTAAAAGTCTGGGTGCATACTGATTTCATCAAAGTTATAATGATGCACATCTGAAGATAGCAGATGATAAGATATAATATAAAAACTTGAGTGGGGCTCAAAGAAGAACACGAACACCGATATGTTTGTCACTCACACTACAAAAGTACGCCAGCCGTTCATTACCTTTACCACCGGGCTAACGTCAGTTTTCAAAGTTATATTCCAGTGGCAGCGGCGAGGGATGATAATATCTGAATCGTACAATTTCGTCTATGGTTACGACATAAAACCATCGTATTTCTTTTCGAAATTCTCTTCCGTTCACTTCACAGAATTGGTATTAATAGCATTCTCTTTCAAGTGTATTCGCGAGTTGCACTGACACCGTGGTTTTGCTGACCTGACATATTTTAGATCACAGTTATGCTTGTGGCTGTGCTTTCTTTTACTGTATGATGGGGGTCCTTTAACCTAGTTTGATTATGAACATCGTAAATTCTGAGATATTATCCAGTAGCATGAAAGAAGGTTGCGTGGAGTTAGCAGATGTGGAAAACCAGGGGAACATCAACGGGCGCCTGATGTGACATGTGCTCGCATTAAAGCTGTTTGATGAAGACACAAAGTATCCTCTTGAATAACATGGTTGCCTTAATATGTGTCCGCAACACATGACCTTACGCCATGTATTCTGCATAGCAACCAATACTGAGGATTAAAAAAGTGATTGGAAAGAAAAAAGTTTAATATCTATACACTTTTACATGAATGTTTTCACAACATCGAATCTGATAACCTTAGTGAAAGACGAGTAAATTTTTAAAAGTAACGATAACAGTAACAGACATCTTTTATGAACAAAAGAATGCTTAATACAAATTGCATACTTCTATTTTGTTTGATGTGCTTCGATGATCCCCCCCCCCCTTGTGGTATACGAGTGTAAACCTTAGGCACTGTTTATGGAGCTCCGTTGTGGTATACGGGTAAAGACCTAGGGCTCAATTTATGACGCCCACTTATGATATAGAAGTATACGCTCTTACCTTTTGTCCACGTAAATATGATGGCGTTCTGCATACAATATCATTGCCATCAGTCACTTGAACAGGCCCATACTGACTGACTTTTTTAATCCAAGAGATTTCACAGTCACATGACCAAGGATTTCCATACAGATGTAGAGCTCCCCCTGGTGATAAACATTTAGTGACTTTCTCTGATATTGTCTGCAGGATATTTTCTGCCAGAGACAGCGAGAAAAGAGTCCTTGGTTCTGTTCTTGGAAGTCGTAAAATAGAAATTTTATTTCGTGATAGATCGATATGTTTCATTCGGCGATTTGTATCCAACATACCCAGGTCAAACCTTTTTATCATGTTCCTTCTCATGTTCAATCCTATCAAATTGGGTGTATCGGCAAAGGCATCCACCGAAATTTCTGAAATTTCGTTTCCTTCCAAGTTGACATCTTCAAGATTTTTCAATCCGGCTAAAACATTTATTTGAATACCGCGGATGTCATTTTCAGCAAGATTCAGATGATTCAAGTGTTTCAACATTTCAAACGTGCCAGACGCAAGGTCTACGAGCTTGTTGTGATTCAGCATAAGTGTGTTCAAACGCTGAAGCGTTTTGAGTGCACCGTCTTTTATTGTGTCAATCTTATTGTGACCTAAATTCAGAAATTTGACATATGGTAATCCATAAAGCATATCTTTGTTAACCATCCTCAGTTTGTTGCCATTCAAATACAACCAGGTCACTTTGGAGAAAGTGTTCAAAATGCTGACAGCAAAAGCTTCATCGTCGATACTTCGGATTTCATTAAAATCCAATTTCAATTCACGCAAATCAAGTAAACCGTAAAATGTACGCTTCTGAATATTGGTGAGTTCATTATGTGAGAGGTCCAACCTTTGCAGCGTTTTCATTGACTTCAGTCCGTCTGGCAGCAATTCTCTGATGTTGTTCTTGTGCAAAGAAAGCACCTTAAGGCTAACTAAATCAATGAAACTATTATTATCAAACTTGCGCAGTTTATTTCCACCTAGATCTAATTCATGTAAACCTCCCAAGCCCGTGAATGCTCCCTTTTCAATTTGTGAAATTTTGTTGTTGGATAGGTCCAAATTACGCAATTTTGTCATTCTCATGAAAGCCATACTACGCACAATGACCAATTGATTCTTTGCCAAGCTGAGACTTTGTAGGTTAGGCAGCGAGTACATTGTTGTATGTGAAATTTGAGATATCTTGTTCCCCTTCATGGACAACTTAGTGAGACTCATTAATCCAGAGAACCACTCAGGTCTCAATAGCTCAATATTATTGTTTTCAATGATAATCTCTTGCAACTTATGGTTGGTGTAGAAAATATCTTTTGGGAGGTCCTTGAAGTAATTGTCCGAGAGATCGATGTATTGCAAGTTCCTTAAAGTAGCAAATAATTTGGTATTTAAATTCTTTATGTTGTTTTTATTCAAAATTAGTTTCTTCAGCTTTGGTACATCATTAAATAGGTCACTTCTGAGCTCCTGCAAGTGATTCTCTGAAATATCTAATTCCTCCAACAGATTCAATCCAGCTAAACCATTTAAGGTTATTTGTTTAAGGCGATTCCGACGTAAATTTAGTTTCTTTAGTTTCCGTAACATTTCAAAATCATTTGACTTGATGGTGGTGATCTTGTTACCCTCTATTGTAAGCTCTTTTACAGCCCTTGCTCTCCAGAAAGCGTATTTGCCAATAGAAGTGATTTGGTGCACGGTTCTTGAATCTCTTCTAGGCTGAACAGGAGCTCCCCTCTGTGACCCGTCTTTTCCCATGATGCCTTGCATATCACCGTATATAGTGATTTTAGTCAGATCTAAAAATAAGACGAGAATACAGTTATGTTCTGTAGCATTATCAATTATAGGGTTGGTTGTGCAAAAGCCAATTTCCACTGGTAATACAGGATAGAATTAGTTTTGCCCGGTACTTACCACGCCCACACAGGCTGCACATGCAAATGGGGTCCAGCCCAAGTACATTCAATTTTTCCCCCTTTTTTTCGTTTTGCTATTTATTTCTCATACAAGTTTATTACCAAGTGATTTTTTTCTTTTGGCTACCCAAACAAACCGTGAACGCTTGAATCTAAAATAATTATGTAAATATTATCAAAGTACACTATCAACCAGCTGTGCTGCTTCGATAAGCAAACGTTGACTTAAGCACATATAACTGTACCAAAATAGACAAACATTTACACAATATTAGCAACAGTTCAGCAAGCTTCGACTTTTCGCATTGCGTGTGATGACAGCAAAAGATAAAAACAAATGGCTTGAACAGATTTTAGTTCAAGCGATCAAATCACAAGGTAACAATTAGTTTGCAATTTTACCTTTTGGTTCTAGAGTGGGCGATACCTCAGACTTTTGTCAAGAAATTGAATGTCCTGACTATGTGAATTAAAACTGTTACTGTTGCGAACTACACAATGAAAGGCTTTATATATATATTGCCATTGTGAAGAGATAGCACTTTATGATATCGCCATGACAACATAAAATTTCGAGTTCAGAGTTTTGGTCTGCTTTCTCACTTTAAAACGGGAGAGGCCCAGTCGATTTTTATTGTTTTGCCCAACTTCATACTAGCGAAAAGCAAAAATAAAATGTTCTGCTCATGTTATTCAAACAAATCAAGATGTATTCAATGTAACATGTTCTACAGGAATTAGGTACCAGACACAATAGAAAAGAAAATTAACTCTGTCTTGTCTTTAAATTTCGCATGAATGGAAATAATTTTGAGTGAGAATTTGCTGACCGGACCTGCGATGGTTTCCTACTGCAGATCAAAAGCTTTTCGTGCTGTGTGTTGAGAACACGAGCCACGGAAATCTGTTGGCAGAGTCTCATTCAAGCAAGGATAAGGCTGAACAGTAGAACCCCAGCGACCATATTCACAAAGAATTTTAATCGGATAAGAAATTTAGGATCGAAATTAAAATCAACTTGTTTTGATTCCACTTCGTTTATCTTTGCATGAACAAGTTTAGTGTGAACCAGTATATTTTACGCCTTTTGTACAAAGCGGCATATAATTATACGTCTTGTTGGAAACATGCATGTAATCACATTTATAATGCCAATACAATTCGGGAGTACGAGAACACCATGTACAAGTTTTCAATTATTAGGACTGTCAAATTAATCTCCAGTTCTGCCACAAGTTTTTACTTCAACGTGGAAACGACCCAACCCTGCTGTCTGGCAGTATGCCGCATGGAGGCCCAAGTTAAGGCACCTACTTACGCTTGTTTTCAGAATGGGTAGTGCTGTTAACATGTTTGTACAATTGGGTACTTAAGATGATTTATACCGTTAAGATCGATGATAGCGGTCAAATCTGCCTGTGTGAATTCTACGAGTCATTTTTTCACTGTATTTGATCGAAATGGTTTCATATATATTGACTATTGAAGATGTTATATGATTTATAACTACATGGCTATACTGTGCACTTCACAACTTTGTATGCAACGAAACAGGACAAAACTAGAAAAGGAAATTTGCTTCAAAGCCAATCTGTGTGCCTTCAAAAATTGTACATATTAAATGCTACAACTTTTGCCCTTTGGGACTTCACATTCCATTAAGCTTATGGCTAGATGAAAATTTCAAAGTTCAAATGACCTTGACCTTTGACCTTTCGACGTCACATGTAAATTACAAAAATGTGCAGTGTTGCAATATCTACAATTCAAGCTGACATGAGTGAAATTGGATGAAAATTGACAAAGTTGTGGCTAGAGTGAAATTCAAAGGCCCGAATGACCTTGACGTTTCACCTTTAGAGGTCACGTGTAAATTACAAAAATGTACAGTGTTACAATATCTATAATTTAAATCCAACATGAACCAAATCAGATGAAAATTGACTAAGTTATGGCCAGATGAACTTTCACAGGACCAAAGGACTTGACCTTCAGAAGTTCAGCTAAATAACAAAAATATGCAGTGTTGCAATACCTTCAATTTCAGTCCAACATGATTGGACTCGGACGAAAATTGGCCGAATTATGGCAAGATGAAATATTCAAACTTCCAAATGACCTTGACCTTTAGAGGTCACATGTAACTTATAAAATGTATTGTGTTACACTATCCCTTTTCAAGCCCAACATGAACCAAATCAGATGAGGGTGAACCAAGTTATTGCTAGATGAAAATTCTTAAGGCCCAAATAACCTTGATCTTTGACCTTTAAAGGTCACATGTATACCACAAAATTTGCTGTGTTAAAACATCTACAATTTGAGCCCGATATGATCAAAATTGGATACAAAATGACCAAGGTTATGCCTAGAAGAATATTTTAAATAGCAAAATGACATTGGCCTTTGAGCTTTATAGGTCACATGTAAATTATAAAAATGTGCAGTGTTGCAATACCTACATTTTTGAGTCGAACATGATTAAAATTGGATGAAAATTGACCCTGCGGTGGCTACATTAAAATTTCAAATTCCAAATGACCTTGATCTTTGACCTTTAGAGGTTACATGCAAATTATAAAAACATGCAGTGTTGCAATACCTACAATAGGAAAGTCATAATTACTTCTAATGTGTGTATTCACCCCAATACACAACTGAATACACAGACATTTGGAGGGCTAGAGCTCTGTATTTCCATTACTTTGTATGTTAAAGCAACCTTGAATAAACCAGTCACTTTTGTAGGTGTGGTTATATGATTTTTGTGAGGCATTTAGTTATGCATCTACATTTACTGTCTGAAATTTGATGTTTCTATCTACAGTAGCTTTCAGGTAACAAGTTCCAAATTTCAATGTAAAGGAATGGGAATACACAACCCGAGCCCTCCATCGACTGCAGTGCCCTCTTGAAGGCAGTTCTTGAACCTTCTGTACTTACTCTTGCCTATTGGGGTTCAACGAGGTCATAGTTGCATAAAAACTGACAGAGCTATGGCTTGATGAAAATTTCAAATGAATAAATGACCTTGACCTTTAGAGGTCACATGTAAATTACGAAAAACGTGCTGTGTAACAAACATGTTACTTGAAGTTGGATTGGTTTTCTGGACCTATAATAGTTTTGTGGATATTTAAGACTTAAATTTAAAATGGCCTTAATTTGCATAATTTTCAAAACCATTAAGATTCTTTACCCAAAACCTAACTTTTCTCGATCGGAGTATAATCATGCGAGGTTTGGAGTTTCTACGTATAATACTTTTCAAATAAAATGTCGGACAAATTAGCCTGTAAAAAAAAGAAAGCGAGGAGAGAGAGAGAGAGAGAGAGAGAGAGAGAGAGAGAGAGAGAGTTAGAGAAAGAAAGAAAGAAAGAAAGAAAGAAAGAAAGAAAGAAAGGAAGGAAGAAAGAAAGAAAGAAAGAAAGAAAGAAAGAAAGAAAGAATTCCTGGAAAAACAAAATGTCTGTCTTGACACACAGACATCAATGTCGTATTTCAAAGACACATATGTGTTAAATCATGGGTTGGGTAAAGGGGCACACGTGCTGGAGCTCTGAACCGAACCCCCCAACAAAAACTTGTGTGGAAAGAAGATTTTTTTTACCAACGCTTACTCACAGACCAGCCAAAGATACGGGCTTTTCCATCAATGGCCATACGGAAAGAATTTATTCTGTATGCGTGCTAGATACAGGGACCGTGACCCATTCGCCTGCGGGTTAGACAAATTGGCAATATAAAACTGGGGGTGCTGAAACACTAGTGGTAAATTGGCACACTGATGCATATATATTTTTTTTTCTGTTGAATCTATGTTGGTTAATTTTTTACACTTTTGGAAAAGGAAGTCACCAGAAAACGACATAACAAGATGGAAGTAAAGGAAACAAAGATGATCCATGTCTGAGCACGACAGCGAAGACTTAATAACAAAATTTATATGAAAGGTAATCTGCCTTTGTGTAAAATCAGAGCTAATTTAAAAGTGAATCTGTCTTTGTGTAAATACACATGCATGGATAATAAATCAAACGACTGTAATATTCACATAGTTAGTTCTTCCATGTTTTAGGTATTTAACTAGGTTTACTTGAATTAGACCACGGGTTATCCAACACAATCGAGAAATTCAAATACACGTCAAAGAAATGGACTTCTGTACCACCAAAGGGGAATACAAAATAAAAACTTCACTAATACTTCCGACAAAGTCGAATTTCTCATCAGCACGGGCCGCACAAATTGAAAATTCTATTTGATCTTCACACAAAAAAGGAATTTGTACGATTACAGTGTTCAATAACATTTCATGTGAAATAAAAAATACGCCACATGAACCAACTCTGTCCTTTTGAAAAAATATTTATTTATTTATTTATTTATTTATTTATTTATTTATTTATTTATTTATTTATTTATTTATTTATTTATTTATTTATTTATTTATTTATTTATTTATTTATTTATTTATTTATTTATTTATTTATTTATTTATTCATCTATCTATCTATCAATCTGTCTGTCTATCTATCTATCTATGTATCTATCTCTCTATCTCTCTATCTATCTATGTTTCTGTCTATCTATTGGCATGCAATTGATGGATCACAAAGGCAGCAGCTGTAGCAGCGCTTGCTCTGGCTTTATGCTTGCTAAATTATCGAGAAAAGAATCTGTGTTCTTTGTCATTGACTGTATGTGTATCTATTATTATTATTATTTTATTATTATTATCATCATCATCATCATCATCATCATCATCATCATCATTATCATTATTACTTTAATATGTGTTTACGATAAAGATTTGGAGAAAACAGCAGAAACCCACGGGTTCTGATTAACTCGCCCGGCAAAAGCTCTTCATTTCGGGTATATACTACGCATCGAAATGCGCCCAGATACGTTGAAATGAGACCCTAAATGACCAGACTCGTGCAGAGTCTGTGATTACTTATCATAGCAGATAATTTTCTCCTGGCGCTATCAAAAATAATAATAATGTGATGTAGTTGCGTTGCTTTTAATGGTATGGTAATTTTAGTTGGTGTTTTGAGCCTAATTGTTTCCAAGTCATTTAGCCGGGTCTCAATGAAGGACTTCAACATTTGATGTTTCATCCATGTTCAAAATTGAAATGAGATAAAAGTTTTAAGGCAATGTACCCTTACCTACCAATACGATCTCTAAGGTTCGTTAAAAATCTGGTGCATTCCCATCAAGTTTGAGGAGAATCCAGTACGCAGTTCGACAGTTGAAAATAAAAATTCACAGAGTACATAGTATAGAAAAATTGCAGCGCCACTTGTTGAATAAATGAATGTCTAGAGATATCCACAAACGTTTCTTTAATATCATCGTCAAGCAGATTCTCAGGGAAAAAAGTTCTCAAAAATTGACATGAAACGTGGATTAAAAAAAATCATGAACAACACGCTCCCCCCCCCCCCCCATCAACGACTTTTGGGTGTTATTCATTGATTATGTCATTATTTTTCATAAATTTTTGAAAAACCCATTTTTATACTACTAATATTAAAATGTATTTTCATTAATCACAATGTAATTTCTAACATTTTTAAAAAAGTAAAGAAATGGCACTGGCACGCTACCCAGTGTACACTTTAGTGGAGACCTGATAAATTATAGGAGAAATGCAAATTAAATTCCCGCCCAAACTGCATTCCTGATTGCCTAGTCTCGCTTGGTCCGATATGGCGAGATATGGGTCGGTACCTGTGGGGACAAGCGGGATATTACTAATATTTTGGAAATACAGCATGCTTATGAAAGGCATATGGATTTTTTTTCTTAAATATGGCTCGGGAAGTACTAAAAGAATGCCAGTTTGGTATTTCGGAACTTAAAATTTCTCAAAAAATTCTAATTTTCTGAGAAATGAGTATATGGCCTGTCTATGACAGCGATGCAACCCGCATGTCCCCTCCTGATCGCCAGGTGTCAAGCCCGTGCTTTGTGGCGGGAAATTGATATGCATACTGCGTATTGCCACTGTACCACAAAGTTTGAGATGAATCTACCCTGCGGGTTGGGAGGCCAAAATATAAAACACAAAATTTGTAACAAAAAATATAAATAAATAAATAAATAAATAAATAAATAAAGAGAGAAAGAAAGAAAGAAAGAAGGAAAGAAACAAAAGAGAAAGAAAGAAAGAAAGAAACAAACAAACAAACAAACAAACAAACAAATAAATAGATAAATAAATAAATAAATAAATAAATAAATAAATAAATAAATAAATAAATAAATAAATAAATAATGTCAAAGAGTAGCCTTCATGCTAAATTAAAGTCTATGAGTATACAAAGAGGTATCTATAGACTTTTAAAGCAATTTTTCGTGCAATTTTTATTAGAAAAGGTTCACAAAAATGAAAATCCCCGGAGTGTGACTTTTTTAACAAACTTCGTAGAAACAGACTCGAAGTGTCTTCCCGTCAAGTTTTGAAGGTGATGGGGGCCGAAGGTATTTGAGAAGCGAAAAATGTAAAAATATTCACGCACGCATGACGACGACGACTCGGCCCACCACAAGCCTATAAGCTCAGCTGACTGTCAGCTGAGCTAAGCAATGGAAAACAACAAATAAATATGTACTCTTTATCAAGGCCCATACAAAATCCAATGAGAAACCATTTTTGTACCCAGAAGTCTGATTGTGAATTGAACTTTCTGCCTTTACTCGAAACTCTGCCATCATATAACAAATATTTGGAAGTAAAGTATCCACTTGGTTGTCCCACATGAAGTTTCCCAGGAGTGTACACTGTTGGCATTAGATTTCTCAATTGTTCCAGATACGCGCGCTATTACGCTCCCAGAAGATGAACTAATATCTCTTCATAATAGGCGTATTGTTTCCCGATCAAAATCCCATATCACTCTAACCTTTATGGGTCTCTGGGATATTCTCTTGTGTTTCTAATTTCTTTTAGGGCAGACATAATACCCCCCCCCCCCCCAAAAAAAAAAGAAAGAAAAATACGTTCAACTAAACATATATCAGCATATATATATAAATATATATCCAAATTAGTATCAAATAGAATAAAATTCATAATCACACATGCAAAGTACAGAGCGAATATCATCTGGTTAAGATCATTTCTTTATTCAGTATGATATAATTTAACAGCAAAGTAATAAAAAAAAAAAATCTACAAATAAAGATAAAAAGCGTCCACATTGGAGCTTGCCTGCGAAGTGGCCTGGTGCTACATAACTAGAAGAATATTAAAGTCTGCTTCGCAGGCAACACCGGAGCATGCGCTTGGCTAAATCTTTATGTTATTTGTAGGTCATTTTGAGGTGGTAATATTAACACAGCCTTCACGTATGTGAGAACGCACTGCCGTGTCTGTTTCTCACCCTCTCAACACCTATTCTCTTCCAGGCTTGACAGTTCCCAGGATAACTGGACTGAAAATGATCCCAGAGGGCCAGTTATCTCACATGGTTGTCGCGTTAAATGGCGCGTATACTTTTTCTAATCAGCTCCAGATTAGTTTTGCTTTATGAGGCTTTATTTGAAAAGAATCACAGACCAGCCTGTGGATAAAACTGTCAGCATCAATATTCCTACTGTTCTTTACCGCGTTAGGTTGACGCTGCTGATGGTATGCCATGCATTATTCATTTCATTTTTTTTTTTTTTAATTAGGACCTGAGGAGGTGAACTATTCAGGCCAGTGTGTTTCCCTGTCCCTTTTTCTCGGGTTGAAATTTGTCGTGAGACACCCCCCCCCCCTCCAAGTCACTCTAATTGTAAAACGTAAGTTTAGAGTTTCCTGAATTTCCGTTTTCGAACTAAAAATTGTTCTTATTCCTGTCCCTTTTAATTCAGTGTTAATCTCAATTATAAATATATTTGAACGGACTTTGGTTTCAATCACAGGTGCGACAAAACAGTCTTGAACCCAAATACAAATTAATCTGCTGACATGGGTCAATAATGATAAAAATGGTAGTAGTAGTAGTAGTAGTAGTAGTAGTAGTAGTAGTAGTAGTAGTAGTAGTGGTAATAATAATAATAATAATAATAATAATAATAATAATAATAATAATAATAATAATAATAATAATAATAATAATAATCACATGCGTATTTGACCATGAGGTTGGAGTAAGCATCAAGTTACGTACATAGGTGGAATGACAAAAAAAAATCGAACTATGGACAAGTCAACCTCATGCTACAAGGCAAGAGAGTGGTGACGCACCTTGAATAAAAGCGTATAGGTTACCCTTGCGTCCACCCATGTCATGGCAGAACCCTCTCTTTGTACATGTATGGATTATTTGGGCTGTTTCAAGTTTTCTGATGTCATGGGACCACTGAATAGCAGAGCTGTATTACAACCGGGTATCGCATTTACAAACTAATTTTACGGCTGATGGCGAACAGTACTTTGTCAAGGAACAGAGACGAACCCAAAGAGGTCCCAATGGTAATGTCAGTATACACTGTCTCTTGCTGATAGAAACTGTGCCACTGGAATCTGTTTTCATGTCAGAACAAGTGGTACAGATATACACGGCGCTAGTAATGGTTTTCCTGGATTTTTCCGATGGAAAAACATCTGTCTCGTCCAAATACAAAACATTAGTCAGTAATACAGAGTATGGAATATAATATAGAATGGAAATTAAGAGGCATGACAGGAAAATTGGCCGAAAATGGAAACACATTTAGTTAACATGAAAAAAAAGGGTGACATTCCAGCTGGCATTTTTTTCTCTTGCGTGGCTGGAGCTGTTTATAAGAAACCCACCATTTTTTTCTTTCTTTCATGACGCCATTATTAAGTGGACAAGATGCTATCTTTGGAACACTGGACACACTAAAAATATGATAAGACAGTTTAAAAGATTATATCCCACGGAGAATTTTGTTGTCATTAAGTGTAAATTAGTTTCTGCGACAAAGATTTTTTTTTAATTTTCAAGGAAGCTACTGAGTTTTGAAAATAGCTTCACTTATCTCACTGCATATATACTGACACAGTATGTAACAACAATTACAAAAATACACAAAAATGGTACACGGTGCCGGTCACAATGAAAAAATAATTGTACTTAAGCAAAAAATGTTCCATATAGTTATTATTTGGGCGCACTTAGTTTGGCAGAGTACGTTACAGCCACACTTTTGTGAGGCAAATTCGCCAAGGTTTTTTTTTTTTTTTTTTTTTTGTTGTTGTTTTTTCTATAATGCAAAACCCGTAACAAAAAATCTTTATTACTTTTACATAGACAAAAGCTCACATTAACAATACGAATACCATTCTATTATGAACATTTTGATTCGTAGATAACCAGAAAAATGGAGTCAAATTGAAAATATGAATGGTATTTTGTTGTGAATATTTTGATTGGAAGATAAACAGAGAAAACTATGTCTTAAAAGGAATTTAAATTGCTAGTACTTTGACAAATCATCAAGTTAAATTGGGTGTCATCGAAAGCAAGAGTGGGTTCTTTGTAGCTGAGGGATTTTACTGTACTGTATAGTGTGTTGAATTGTTTGATATTTTGGTTACGGGACACTCAGCTTTTGTTTGCTATTGATGACAGTATTCAGCGGTGGATAGTTCCCTTTCTTCCGCACAGTGTCGCCTTGTAAGTTATGAGTAAAACAACTTGATCTAATGCCTGTTGTTTTTTTTTGTTTTTTTTTTGTAATGGAACGATAAACCATACTTAGAACAAAAGGAAAAGAGTGTGGCATGCGTCCATTGTGTTACATGGTCTTATCACTGGTGTGAGAGACATTTGTTTCCTCATTTTGAACCGTTTCCAGTTCACATCGGCTACATGCGCGAGGGTGTAAGTGGAGCGCCAACACAGTAACGATAGCGTAACTTGGTCTGTTTTAGCAGGCAGTACCGGGGGTTAACCTTGACACTCAGTGTTCCAAATATATAATAATTATTATTATCGTTGTTATTATTATTATCATTGTTGCTGTTGTTGTTGTTCCGTCGAGCGTAGTCAAACACGCGGAACAATGGTCTGTTTGGCATACAACCCCCGGTGCGTCATTAGTCAAAATACGATCAAATACATGCACTTATACATAACCATGTTAAAAGATACGGGCACAGTTTAAACGAGTTTAAAACACACTTTTGGCCGGATTCGGTTGTTCCCTACCAAACTTTCGACTTGGCCTCCACACTTCTGGATTTTGTCAAACAATGACCCAGCTTCACTGCGATATATGTAGCCAGAATATCACAACAATCAACTAAGTTTCCCTGAAACCGATGACCTACAGAAACGTAAACCATGATTCAGCACCTAAATATCCTCACTCAGACTCTAATTGAAGGGATCAGAACAAGACCAAGGCTAAGTCACATTTTGTAGCATTTTACATGTAAGGCACTACATGACGCGGAAAATAGCCATCTATCCTTTTATAATACTAGTTTATACTAATTTCATTTTGGGGGGGGGGGGGGAAGAGGCCATTTAGTTCGATTTAAAAACAAGGCTAGGTCCCCGTGTTCTCACACTGACACGGTGCAGACTGTTTCGATCATCCGGTGAGTCAGGTCCTTGAACCCAGGTGAGTTCTAGATAATATAATCGTAATAGTGCACGGTGATCAAAGTATTTTTATTATCATAATTAATGTTACTTTTTCTAGAGGTAATATGTGTCTATTTAAACTAACTTGCAGCAATATTAGTGCAGAAAAATGGAAAAATAGACTGGGTGGGCTAAACCTTGTTTTTGCAACAACACATTTTTCAATGTTTCGATACTGGAATTAACATATGATTAAAGGATCTGCATATCCTTGGACAAGCACTGGTGTTACTGGAGTTTGGGAAAATTAACATCAAACTAGAAACTAATTGCTATGAATAAAGTTCATGAATAACCCTTACAGTTTGCCAAGCTCATTGGTAATCAGGCAAACGGTAGGCCTTAACTATAAAATAATCACCTGTCCATTAAATGGTTTTGCCAGGGAGGGGGTATGTTCACATATTACGTAACGCTTTTGAGGGTAATTTCAAACACCCCCACCCCTTTTGTTACACTTTCACATATGCACTGTTTTAGTTCTAAATTCGACTACAATCGCATTTATTCATATGACTAATAATATCATGTGCACATTCCTCATGCAAAGACCTTTCATTTCAGGAGGCCTACCGACGGCCCTAGGTTTATGTTAGCAGATTCAGGACAACGTTTGCTCGAGGTCAACAGCTATCACATCACTGTTTCTCATTGTTCTCTTTAAATCAATTTTTGTTAGCAACATTTATTGAACAAAAACCAATGTTGCCTGCTTGATTTGAAATTAAAATCCATTTGTTAAATCAGTTTATTATTCCAACTCATCCATTATTTTCTACGAATAATGAGGTGCTGTGGAAATACAACAGTTCGAGTCCTCTGCCTTATTATTTTCTATGAATTATGCATTCTTTAGTAATTAACCTATGTATAACTTACTACGAAGTGTAGAACTAGAACACGAATCAATTTAAATCATTATATTTGCTCCAGGTTCCACAAGTGACTCCACTGTTTTGTTCCAATGATCATTTTTTTTCTATAAATGATGAGCTGCAAATAAAAGGTTCAGTATTGATTCAATTGCCATTGCAAGGTTTCATAGTATAAACGATAGGCTTTCAATCGCCGAATCACCTCAGAACCACATTTTATATATTTGTTGTACCGGTTAATAATGAGTCTTGGCCTATCAGCCTAAGCATCATTATTTTTTTACAAATGCATTACAACCTTGAAACTTTTTACTGAAGTGCAAAAACAAGGCTAAGTCCATTAACCAATGGACTTAGCCTTTTTTCACACTACCATACACGCACAAATTAATTAAATCGATATTTTCTATTCTTCTATGTACAAACACAGGACACAATTCACTGAAATTACATAACTACAAACATATCTTACCATTTATGGCCCGAAATTAGGGTGTATGCCTATTTTGAAAACAAGTAAGTTTTTGCCCTTTTTCTCAAAATGGTAAAAATGGACTTAGCCATGGTTTTGTTTTAGCACCTTCAATCCGTTAGAAATGGCTTTATTCGCCGTTAAGAGCTGAAAAGAGAAAATTCAATAAAAAATGAACCAAATCTTTCTTATTACTTTCACACAAATTGCCTCCTTTGTTTTCTCAAGGGATATATATGTCACCTGCTTACACATAATTTTTGCTTTAAATTCCGTGGCTAAATTTCAACACAGGACTGATTTTGCTTTGGTGAATACATTTTAAAATGCATTTATATTCATGAAAACAAAGGAGGCATGGTATAAAAAGGATACATCCCTTGTTCTCGTGATTTATCTGGAATCCTTTGAACTTGGGATGTATCCTCTTCATATGTGTTGCATGGGCCGCAGTTGAATACGGTAAGAAACAATGCAATGTTAAATAAATGGCGCTGTCGATTTTTGCCCTGTTTGCCCTCCCCCCCCCCCCCCCCAACCTTCTGCGCTATGCTACTTGCAGCCTCTGGGTCATGTGTCCATGTATGATATTGGCCTGCTGGAACATATTTTACGCTGTGCAGGCGGATATGCCCACCATGCAACACACTTCAACGTGCTGTGTGATACATCTGCTGGCATATAAAAAGTTTTCATTCTGAAGACCATTTCTAAGAATAGTTCAACCACTCAGTACTTCAGCTGTCAAATAAATCATCACAATATCAGCTTTGTTTTTACAAAGAAAAAAAAACAAAAATGTTTCCGGAACTTTAGCTGAGTGTCACTCTTTGGAAAGGGACTTGCTCTGCAGTATCGTGGGGGAATAATCCAAGGTTAAACAACCACATCCTGTTGCCGTCCAGGTATGGATCGCACATATACAACTAGCTATATCATGTTGCCAAGGCTAAAAGAAGGCGTTTCAAGCCAATTTACCTGTCAACAAAAGTTTTCTTGATCAGAGGAAAAATTATGTGACCATACCGACAATCGTTTTGGTCTGCTACCTATGGTAGAACGTCCAAGACGACGGCCTTAAATTTAATCAATTAATGATGTCAAAATAAGTAAAACATGTATATGGCATTGAAAATGATAGACGAGCATGGCTTTTCGTTGAATCGTTTATGAGAAAATAAGTAATAAATGCGTCACTTCTCTGTTGGATTAAACGGATGCAAGGTATGAAGTAGATAAAAGTGGATGTTAACATAACTGATTCCACAGCATTCGGACCTCTACATATTATTTGAAAAATGTGGTTTATATTGCACATGTGAGCAACTTATTTATTTCTGGCTTGCCCAAGAAATACAGCTGATAACTGGAAAAGAAGATTTGCATCAAAGCAAATATGTCTGTGTGCCTTCAAAAGTTGTAAATATTAAATGGTACAACTTTTGTCCTTTGGGACTTCACATTCCATTAAGCTCATGGCTGGATGAAAATTTCAAAGTCCAAATGACCTTGACCTTTAACCTTTACAGGTCACATGTAAATTGTAAAACAATGTACAGTGTAACAATACCCACAATTTAAGTCCAACATGATTACAATTGGATGGAAATTGGCCGAGTTATCGCTGGGTGAAACTTTCAAAGGTCCAGATGACATTGACCTTTGACCTTTAGGGGTCACATGTAATTTTCAAAATGTGCAGTGTTGCAATAGCTACAATTTGAGCCCAACATGATAAAAATTGGATAAACATTAATCAAGTTATGGCTAGATGAAAGCCACCATCGAAAGTGACCTTTGACCTTGAAATGACCTTTGACCTTAAGATTACCTCTACTTTAAGTGAACCTTGACCTTTAAAATGATATTTTGACCTAAAACTGGCCTTTTACCTTGACATGACCTTTGCCCAGGACATGACCGTGACATTTGAGATGATCTTTGCGTTGCTATGATCGAACTTCTATACACTTGGAACCATATCTACGATAGTATTTTTGATATTGAAGATTGAAAACTTTAATTTTCCCTTCATTTGCATAATTTTCAAAAGCATGACCTCTCATTATGAAAAGGCGAGATTTAAAAAATGTGCAGTGTTACAATAGCTACAATTTGAGCCCAAAACGTTCAAAATTGGATAAAAATTGACCAACTTATGGCTAGAAGAAAGCCACCATCGAAAGTAGCCTTTGACCTTGAAATGACCTTTGACGTTGAGATGACCTCTATCTTAAGTGGTCCTTTACCTTTAAAATGACATTTAAAATGACATTTTGACCGAAAACTGACCTTTGACCTTGCCATGACCTTGATATTTGAGATGACCTTTGCCTTGCTATGATCAAACTCCAATACACTAGGAACCACGTCTACTATAGTATGTAAGATATTGAAGATTTAAAACTTTTCTCAGCCTTCATTTTGCATAATTTTGAAAAGCATGACATCTTATTATAAAAAGGCAAGACTTCATCTATAGAAGTATAATTGTGAGTTTTTACGTATATTAGAAAGAAAGAAAGAAAGAAAGAAAGAAAGAAAGAAAGAAAGAAAGAATGAATTCCTAGAAAAACAATGTGTCTGTGTTGGCACACAGACATAACTAAGTTGGACATCCCTCCTGCTAAGAATGTAAAAGTACAACATTCGTAGGGAACAAGAGCCTGCTGATCAGGACCAAAATCTAGCAATTTTACACTGACGATGAACATATATTTTACGATGGAACGATACATTCTATAGCACTGTCACTAACTTTAACTTTTATCATTATCAAAATTACTGTAACATGAGTTATTTGATGTGTGTCAGTGATCAGCATGGAAGTCTGTGCTGTCTTAGGCTTACCATCCGAAAATAAGGTGTCGCACTTAACACGAAGCAATACTGTACAGACTTAACTTTTCCATGGACTACTGGAAAATGGTTTCCATCCAATCATTATGTTTGTTCTGTGAAATAGATTTACGATTTAGCTAAAAATGTTATAAGTATACACACACACACATACACACACAGACACACACACACACACACACGTGTGTGTGTGTGTGTGTGTGTGTGTGAAATCGAATTAAATAGATCACTGATTATATTCAGTGGTAAAATATATTATCTAGGTATTTCAACCTATGATCAAATTGATTTGAGGATATGACTAAATACATTTAGACGTATGTTTAAATATACCATATTTATTCATAACAATAAATCGATTTAGTGATATCATTAAATGCGATCCATGATATCATTAATAGGATTTTGTATTCTGATTAAATAAAAGAAAGCTTTTCCAGAATTAGACATATCCACAAATACATTTCGTGATAAGATAAAATCCAAATAATGTTTTCTATAAATATTTGGTGATATCTGTATATAATTTATCTTAAGATCAAATATTGGATGATATGCTCAAAATACCGAATAAAAGGAGAAACTGACTGCCATAATATATATATATATATATATATATATATATATATATATATATATATATATATATACATATATATATATATATATGTATACATATATATGTATCTATACACACACAAATAAGCTCACGTCATCGTCTGTTTAGCTTCATAGGATGCCCTTTTAACTTTAGCCGTCTCACTTACAGTAGGTTCGTTTGACTTTAACACGACCATTTCCACTGTAGGCTCCATGTACCTTTTGACATTAAGAAGCCATGAAAGCTAGATATATCTGATCGCAAGCCATCGCTGAATCGAGCATCCTCACGCCCCCAGTCTCACTTTGGTGTTCTTACCTTTTTGAAACATACACACTACCTTGACTTCCTTTGACCACTTGAGGTTAATATACCTCATAAAAATGTGCAGTTTTACAATCAGCCCCAACATAAGTAAAATACGATAAGACTGACCTAGCAAAGGCCAAATACCCTTAACCTTTTGCTTTTGCAGTCGCATGTAAAAATAACGACAATGTACATTTTATGATTCCTATATTTGGAACCCAACATGATAAAAATCGGATGGAAATTGGCCAACATACGTGGAGATTAAAATCTTTAATGAAACAGTAACCTCGACCTATGACCTGTAAATCAAACGTAAAGGTGCGTCGTTGAACTTGAGTTGGATTATGCAATAAACAACATTCATATCCATTAATATTTTTTCAAGTTACAAGCCAAAGCAGCCTTTGCGCAAGTGGGTCAGGATTTCGGCATGATTATGTCAAGGTCACAAATTGAATACACAGCGTAAAAGGATATTAGACAAGTACAAACATTGTCCAATATTATTCAAAAGATTATGGCCAAGTAAAACTTTCAACCTTTCAAATTTTAGCATAAAATCTAAAAAGGTCATAACCTTCAAAATATAGGTTAAGGTGGCAAGTCAACTATCAGATCTAAAACTTCAATACATGATGTAATCCTGCGAATCGAGTGGCAGGCTCCAGTGGGCTCTGATATTTTGGGCGTAAAAAACGTTTGAGGAACTAAAACCGCGTTATCATCACTATTTTTTTAAAGAGCCACCTTTAAGCGTGACGTGGAATATTATGTCACGGTTTATTGCGGCCTAGGTCCAGCTTTTCATAGAGATCAACATCATTTGAATCAGTTGATACACGTAATTTCTTGAGTTTTGTGGGGAAAATGATTGATTTCAACATGGCGTCCCGATCAGGGAAAAGGTATGTTAAAGTTACTATTGAAATAGTAGGTAAAAAACTTCAGCGAAAGGCACACTATGTGATGCAACAATGCCTTAGCACGCTTTACGGCTAAAAAATCTCTTTGGTACAAAAAAGTCAAGCAAACAAATCCATAGGTCATCAAAACAAGTGGATGTAGACTTGTCATGAGGAAAAGCTTTGGTCTGGAGATTCAAACAGAATTTGAGAGCTATGGCAAAATAAGAAGGGAATATCAAAACCTGAATGTGAAGAAAAAAGAAAGAAAATTCTAGAAACTGGTTTCCATGTCTCTGCTGCTGGGTGCAATATTGCTGACAACCTCCATTCTCGCACTTTTTGAAGTCATTCTGCGGACCGATTGTCTCTGTTTGTGTGGCTGGTGGGTTTGACTTTGTTCAATGATTCCTCTTGAACCAGCAGATAGCATGGCTGATTTTTATCCCAAAGAGATGAGATTTATATAATATATACATATATATATATATATATATATATATATATATATATATATATATATATATATATATATATATATATATACTTATTTGAGTCAAACACCGAAGAAACATTGTTTTACTGGTGTCACAACGTAGGAAAATGTATCTACTGCCTGAGACTAGTGATAAATTATTGCTAAGTCAGTTTTTGAAACATCTGGACTTGACCTATTATCTTTGGCCAGACATTTGACCATGAGCTTATCTCATTACATAATTCCCTTGGGGTATCAATTTCAAATGCCCTAATTTGCATATTTTCAACTAATTTTGCAAAAATTTGAAGTTTCTGGGTTGCTTGCTGTTTGACTGTAAGGCGTCATAAATATATTAATATTAAGTGGAAAGGAAGAAAGGGAAAGAAACCAGTGTCCTGAATTGACTTCGGATCTTGATTTTGAGTTCTTACCTTGACCTATGATTCTGATATTGACCACCAACATCTGGTCATGAGATTGACCTCTGACCTCGACATTGTAATATGACCTTGGTATTGACTTCTGGCCTTGAAAGTGATCTCTAACCGTGACAATGACCTCCCTCTAGCTTTGGTTTTAACGTGTGACGTTAACTTTCAGCTCTGACCAGGACATCGACTTCTGACTTTGGACATTGGTCTCTGACCTTGATATTGACCTCAAACCATGGTGCTGATCTCTGACCTGGCTATTAGCCTCTGACTTTGTGTGACCTGTGATCCTGACATTGACCTCTGACCATGATATTGACATTGAACTCTGGTCTAGACATTGACTTCTGACCTTGATATTGACTACTGAACTCGGCAATGACATCTGGGATGGCATTGGCTTATGACCGTGGTTTGGCCTCTGCTCTTGACAGTGAGTGATCTCTGACCCCGATATTGACCCGTGACCTTGATATTGACTTCAGACCCTGATATTGACGTCTGACCTTGTCTCAATACATAATCCCTTCGGGGCATCATAATAATCAGGACATCATACAGTGCATCATTCAATTTTAATTGCCCCTAATTTGCATAGTTTTCAACCTGTCAACTTTTTGAACGATATGCACAACTTAACTATTGGTGCTATACCCAAGGAGAAATTGAAGTTTCTGGGTCTATCGGTGTTCGAGTTTAAGCCACCACAAATACTGAGTGGAAAGAAAGAAAAATATAAAGAACTTTAGAAAATATATGTGTGTGTTCTCTCACACCGCATAAAAATCTTTGTAGAAATAAACTTTGTAAAAGCGATAACCCTTTCTGAGAGGGGGCTTCATGTAATCTGTTTTGCCAGCCAACCCTTTTTCCATATAAACCTAATGCAATGCAGTATTTTCTTCCAACTGCCACTTCTGCAAGGGGTGTCTTGTACTTTGATTAGAGCTTTTTTCAATTTTACGTGGACTGTAAAACAAAATAATATTTTGGGGAACCTTGGAAGGCCAATTTACACCTGAAATGTGATTCGTCTTTTAATTATATTGTGAACTGTGAAATGACATTATAATAAATCATGAACTGTTTAAACAAAGTTTTGTTGCGTAAATTGTGAAATATGTCATTTGATCGTGTTTTACTGTGATCTGTAAACACATCCTTTCCTCCGCAATTCGTGATTGGGACCCCCGCTCAGTCTATTTTGGTGAAGGTGCGGTAGGACGCCTGCTGGAAGTGGAATCAAGATAACACAATGACCAGACCAGGCGTGATCTTACCACATGTAGGGAGTATGAAGCCAGGTTACTCAATCGTTTTTCTCATTACACGCCAAGTCTGACACTCCATGAATGATGTCTCTTGTATTGTGTGTGACTGATCTTTGTATTGCGTAATAAACTGTTAATGAGCCAAGTGATAACAAACAGGAGATACTACCTCGAAAGCACTATCTGCAATGCAAATAGTTGAGAAGGAGATGGACAGATTTCGAAAAGTATATTTCATGAGAGCCTGCTACTGTTTGTAAATATAATAAACATGCGAGGCTCATAAAAACGTCACTGTCGGGTCGACGCCATGTGAAAGTCTGAGCATCCGTTCAGTAATTTCCGTCTAGCTTCTGTTATGATGGTATTTTACATTTCCCGACTCCAACTGTTCGTCAGAGATTGGTAGTTTTTTAGATGTCGTTTGCTTTATCATTTCCCGTTAATATTATAATATTATTCGTTCAAAAGAAAAGAAAAAAAGAAAGAAAACAACAGTAAAAGAGAAAGAAAACACCAAGAAAAAAAGACAAAAGGATGTGCATCAGGTTAAAAAAAAAAAAAAACGGATCAACAGCTTCACCCGACGGACTAGCTCCGCTTTCTCACTAAGCGTCGGAAGGTTACCTGGCACAACCATTCACTGGTCTCTTAATGATTGGGCAAGTGTTAATCCTGTTTGCCCTCTTAAAGTACTAACAGTAAGTTTACGGCGGTATTTTCGGCCACTCAAGTGGCCAAGAACATTACTCGATCATATATTGGAACCTGAGTGAACATAAGCGTTCCATGCACAGACCGTATCCTGGATCAAAGGGTTTTTTAGGTATCAGACGCTGTATGTGTCGGTTATTTTCTCATGCACTGGATTTTGGAAGGAAATTAATTCAGCATTGAACACAGAATTTGCAATTCATCGACTTGCATAAGTTCAAATATCCATAGCTTAATTAGCATGCTACCATATTTGTATTGTTAAGGAGTTTAATCCTGTTAATTCAAGGTGGCTGGCAGTCCACGGCGGGAACGTTAGTCGTAGCCAAATAGTCTGTGTCCGACCAAAGAGAAGCTTTCACTCCCGGCCTGTTCGTAAACTCCCAACCACCGTGGAGGGGCAGAATTAAACCCCATGCTATCGCAGTCAAGACGTTTTATTTTGCTAATTTATCCATGATATAAGACTGTCTTTGACAGCAACAAACATATATTGCAGCCGCGGATGAAGGAGTATATAAGCATAGTAGAAAACTGTCTTCCTCAGTTGTATGACTACGTTGTTTGATTACTTGGCGCATCACAGCCATCAGACGACTCAAAACAGCAGGTGGCCATCTTACAGCTAATGAGTGCATTGTCTTATGAAAATGAGACGTCAAAATGTCTTACATGACATTGATTGGACTGAATCATTTGACACTGGGGCCAATAATTGTCAACAAACTTCATAGTGAATCGGATTAATCTCCTTTCATCATTTGTACCCAGCAATGCTTGTCTTTGGATTATACTGGTCAACTGAAACGGCAATTTTGTTGTGCGAGTTATGCAGGTACATAGAGAATCCAGTATGAGTGGCCCATTGAGGATAACGTTGGTATTGCAAGTTTTTTTGTTTTTTGGTTTTTTTTTTTTTTTTTTTTTTTTTTTTTTTTATTTTCACGTTTTCGCGAGGCGCTGCCAAGCGAAAACATGAAAATCCAACAACGAGTTATCCCAACGTTATATTGGGAGAAACAAGTTTGAAAGCGACTCCATTTTGAAAGTGGGAGGAGTCGGTATTTTATTAAAAGTACCATGGCCTCTCATTGGTTTGTCTACTGCTTAAAATCAATGAGTGCCAAACCAAATGAAAGATTACAGTTAAAACTTTATCCTTAATACCAATGCAGAATAAATAACCCATTCAGGATATGCTTCAGACATACGAGACAGCCCAATGAGCGTTGTATTTATTTTACTAAAAACTAAACCGCGTATGTGCATATTCTTGAATAATTTGTACATGGCATACAAGTTAACAAATTTATGCCCTCTTTCATGAGCTAACCATACCCTAGCGATTTATCAGCAAATCAGTTGCTTATGTATTTACACTTTTCCCCAACAGGGGAACGTGAACAGGTGCACATTGTAGATAGTCGTTCGAGAATGTAATCGACGGTGAAGGTAGGGCTGGCCCGGTTATAGTTACGCAAGTAATTATAATGTTGAAGTAGACACAACTAGTAAAATAGGTATGAAATATGATCTTCACTGTGAAATCCCAAATCGGTATGTGTTTAGCACAAACTCATTTTTTTTTGGTCAGGACTGTGCCTTCAAAGCAATATCGGAAATTTATAGAACACATATTAATTTTCATATTTTCCCTCATTCTGTGATGCCCGACGATAATGTTTTACAAGCTCCAAATATAGTTGTAATTGTGACTTAGGTAACCTGTCAATGTAATGTATTATTATCGATCCATTTGTCTTATTTCTATTTCCTTTATTATTGTTTTTGGTGGCCCATGTCATAGTGGTCAATCAATGACCTTAATATCGGTCTCCAGTCCAGTGTATTGTAACCAAAATCTGTATAATTGTATTTTCCTATGGACAAATAAAAAGATTCCTGCTTCCCGATTCCCCACCATCTAAATATTTAGGGCTACAACGTCTACGAGACGGACAAAGATTTCAACGCTACCACAATGAAACCCGTGAAGGTGTTTCTATGCAACTGGTTGAGTTCTTCACTTAAGTGGATTTTTTTGACATATAGGACTGTGCACTGGACATGCTCAAAGTAATATAGCCGACAAGTGACCAACATAAACACATCTGTTCTTCGTGTTCGAGATTAATGTCTCAAAATAAACAAGCCAAAGTGCACCATAAACCATGTATGTAGAGCTGGTGCAGAGAATCCGTTTTGTACGCGTAGTTTACTTGTGGACCCTATCACCATTAGAGGCAATTTGCTCCCCATTATTCCACCGCATGCTCGATCTGTGTTTACACCAGAACATTGATCACAACTCGAACTCGAAAATAAACTGAGACATATTTATGGGGCTAAAATTTATCACTGAACAGGTGTAGATTGCAGATAGTCGTGCGAGAATGTTATCGACTGTGGAGGTACCGCTGTCCCGGTTATAGGTTCGCAAGTAGTTATAATGTTGATTGAGACACAACCAGTTAAATAGGTATGAATAATACTATTACGAAGTTTTGATGCTATAAACTGAGGGCATGGCCTCACACAAACACTCGCAGCAGGTCTGCAGTTTCTATACAATTAGCATGTCAAAAGTGGGACTTTCAACAGCTCGGACTATTAGTTTGCCAGAGAGAGAGAGAGAGACAGAGAGAGACAGAGAGAGACAGAGAGAGAGAGAGAGAGAGAGAGAGAGAGAGATGTGCATATTATCGTTGAGTTGCAAGACTTATAAACATGTGACTGATATGAAAGGATAAAAATAACACGAGGTAGAAAATCAGGACAAGTCAATGAGGACTTAAAAAAAGCGAATGACAGCACCACCACCACTATCCCCACCCCCACCCCCAACCCCCCACCCACACCACACCCACACACACACGCCGCCCTGGTTCCTCCGATAGCAAATTTCCATTGCTAAATCGCAATCAAAACTTAATTTCAAAGGATTTTCATAAAGCTGAATGAATCACACACGGCATTGATACTTAAAACAGTTGCAGAAAAGCATTATGATGATCGCAGACGAAAGAAATGTGCGTTATCCCTTGGCTGTTAACATCATCTTATTCAACACATTGGCTGTGCGTGTTCCCCAATACTCTTGTGGTAACATTTTCTCCGTGTGAAAAGAAGGAAACTTATGCCGCCACACCTTGCGGGTTCAGTGTAGTGCCTTGAATAAAATCGTGAAAATGATAGAAAATACTCCTAGAATAAAATAATAGTGCTTTATTGTATGTGACTTTGGCCTTACCTGTTGGAATTTGGTTCGGCATGCTACCAAGGCCCAGGCAGGTCATTTCCCTGCCACCTGGTTGTTCTTCGGTGGGACGGCGGAGACGCCCGTCTCCGGCCTGGCCGTGCCCAAACACCAGTCGCCGCATCCTTTGATGAGCTAGAAGACGATGCCACCGGTGTCTGCCGTGCATCTCTGGACCTGCTGTGCACCGGCATCCGATGGGACATGGCTCCGGTCTGTAGTAACCGTTTGTTCCGATGGAAGCCAATATCACGACGAACACGGCTCCAAACACCACGTCCCGAACTCCCCTGACCTTCATGCTTGCAGCTGGAGTGCCGCCGATCCTACAAGAAGTAATCAAGAAAGCAGGATGCTCATTCCATAGGGCTTCAATTAGACACAAGCGGGAAATTTCCTGCCTGGATCGCTTGCTCCATCTGCATGCAGTGTGTCATTCATAGGGCTGCTGCCTGTGTCAGATGTATGTCAGCTCCTTCATGCGTGATGGATAGATGCCCTGAACCCTTTTCAAACCGCTTTTGAAGAAAATACCGGATACTCAAATTACACTATTCCAATTTTGACTGAAAAACGGGGTCTAAATAGTTGGACTGTATGAACAGTTGAAATTTTCTCGAATATGCAAAAGTTGATGGAATAATAATTGTGATAGAAATATTTCTTCAATGTCCATTTTATGTATTGAATTAAAATGTGAAAAAAAAAATGAAAAAGTACAGCGGAATTTCCCATTAAAGTATCATAATAAAGAGGCCATGCCCTCTGCTACAATAGTGTTTTCAATATCTAAACATTGGGGGTCTGTTTTCTTACATTAACTCTATGTTTTATGACCAGATAACTAACTGCTGTCACAAGAGTTTATTGTTTGCTTCAGTTAAGCTGGTCGTCAACACAGAATCATCTCTTTTTGGTTGTGTGTTTAATTTTAGCTTTCCTGCCAAGATCTACTTCGTGGCATCCCATGGAACAATTTGATACATAGTGTATAAACGTAAATAGGCCTACTCAACTTGCATTTTTAGAAACATTCGTAACAAAAAACAGATATACTGTAACCCAGTGTGACAGGAAAGTTCAAGGACTCTACTTTTGTCATTTCGGCTACAGCTTCCCCGTGAATTCTCTGCCAGTCCTTTCAACCTCCAACAAACTACTGATTATTTGCTAATATGGCTATGCGCGTAAACGACAATATATCTGTCATTGACCGGAAGATAAAAGACGACAGTGGCAGCAAGCTACTCTTGCCGTGGAATTGACACACGTCTTGTGCCAGTCCCCTACTCTTGTTAAAACACAAGCGTAGTCGTAAAATAAAAAGTAAACGGTCAAAGCTGTGTCTAATAACCTCTATCCAATTACGATATTTGCCCCAATTCCTAACACACCGAGGTTACAACACACCGGCTGTAGATATATGCGCTCGGCTCATACTTTGACATTGCTATCCAGAAAACAATTTCAAACTTTTTTTAACGACCATTAGGAGTTTTTGATGTTGAAATTGCTAGCGATAAGCAACAAAAGAATATTTTTATGTAGGAATGCTATTTGCACAACCAAATGTATAAGTGCGATCAAATTTTCAGTTTGGTGTAATCTCAACAAAACAGACAGGAACATATACTTTTGATTTTATAAGGCAGAATTGCTTACATATATGTTCACTTTCAAAATGCGTAACATGTATGAAGGTTGCGCGTCAAAATATCTAGCCCTGTCGCTAGGCTACCGTGAGAAGCAGCACCCGAAATGAAAGCGTACTGACGGAAAATGCCCAAGGCGTAATTAACATTTGTGGTAATAATGAATTCTTATCATCTGCAAATACATTTACAAAAAAAAAATCCCGTCCTTCTTACAACAAGCCCAGGATGTGCTGGAAAAAATGACTGTGACTTTTGAAGAGTTCATTTTTCCCAAGTTGCTGGTAAGGCACGAACAATCTATTGTCATTTTGTCATGTTTAACGCACAGATCTTCACAGAGATACAGGTAATTCCTTGTTAAACGACACCGGGCAACAATAACAATGCAGCTAATATGAAAGTCCTTCATTGGAAAAAAAGCCTGTCATGCAGGTTTAAATCTGACCACTAGATCTTATAATTTCGAATTCTAATCTTGCGGAATTTTATTATTCTATTAGCCCTGAAAATGTTTGATAACACTTCCAATACTTTGAGTGAAACCGAATAGAGTAGGCACGATATATCGGAAAAACTACATTGTAATTATACATATATATATATATATATATATATATATATATATATATATATATATATATATATATATATATATATGCACAACTCGCAGACACATAAGACTCGGACAAATAAATGCAATAAGACACTAGCTGGCATCTAAAATGCAAGTCATCCCTTACTCTTGGGTAAGACTGTCTAGATTAAGGGTCATTGTTTACATTAGTGATATTGATCCCAGCTGAAAATTGGAGTGCCATTTACAAAATAATTAGCTTCGCAAAACCAGGTAGCAATAAGATTGGTTAGTTAGGCTCCCCACCCTTCTCAGCCACATTAAATATAGTACCCCCAAGCGATATTGCTAATCACAAACAAACACACCCCAACCCCCGAGGGTTTTACTGACAGCAGAAGTATTTTCTCTTCATTCGTCTTAATTTACACACAACCTTAGCCTGTGCTGACCTGTACTCAGCTCCACACACAAAAATCACCATTACGTCAAGTATTGGGACTGACACCTCTTTGGGCATACAGAAAAAACGTATTATGATGAGATTAAAATTTCGAGTCCATGAAGCGGATCATATAGCGAGACTTGTGCTTCGTTATTAAGAAACGACTGCCACGAGAATAGAAAATGATAAAGTGGAATCACAAGGCGGCGCGGGTAATTATCATGAGAGTGATTTGTCGAACGTAGAGGGTTTTAACTTTCTTTAGAGATTGAAGTTGTAATTTAGCTAAGTGAGTGGAAAATTAGTCTCAAAATAAATTCAGAAGTGATGTGAGATTAGTATATGGGTTAACCTTATTGTATTTAAGCTTAAGTCACTCACCAAATTTTGCATCGGGCACTGCTGAACCACATCACTCCTGAACATGTAAGGGTTTTCACTCCAGACTAACTGCATATCATATTGAAATCCCTGTTTTAAGAGTTCTATTACATTTCCTGGGAAATTAAACTATATAGAAACTGAAAATGTGCAATGGGTTTAGCCCTGTGGGTGAAATCATACAGCTAAATTTGAATAGTTAAGGTGTCGAAACATATGCAACCTATATGTAAATGATTTTGTTTAATTTTCCATTGCTTAAAACATATAATAGATAAGCACAAAATCCCAACACCTACCTGCATGTTAATGATAAGTCGCATGAAATGAATATATGGCCCAAGTCAAAGTCTTTAAACTTATGCAAATTAAAGACCGTTAAAATATACACGTTGAATATCTTCAAAAGTATTATAGAAAGAGGTGCTCATCAAATTTGCACATATACGTTTGTGATATAGGCTTTTCCAATGAACATATGACTCAAGCCATCGTCTTCCGATTTATGCTGATTAGGGACATTTGAAAATTTAAGTGTTGATGCCAGTAAAAGTTTTATAGACAGAAATGTCACCGCAGGTGCCATTTATAGCTTGTAATATAGGTGTGTCGATTGGATATATGAGCTAAGCTATAGTCTTTAATTTTTTGCAAATAAGGAGCAATTAAGACTTTAAATATTTAGTATCTTCAACAATCTTACATAGACAGAGATACCATTCTAATTTCCACTTGCAGGTTTATGAATATAGACGCATCCAGTAATCAACAGTAGCCAAAGTTAAAAAATCAAACGTGTAGCAACAGGTTAAGATACGGATTAAACCTCATTTAATCTAGCAGTCAGCAGAAGTCGGAGGTTACAGGCCAGAGATTTGGCAGTTCATTATGCTTATGTTTTAACCGTCCAGCCATGGAGGATAAAGAATGGGTGTATCTTTGCAAGAAAAAAATAGAAATCCCAATTTTGTTGGTGCAGATGTCCATCTTTAGGTTCGGGTATAACTGCATAGTGTGGTAGGTCCATGTATCATTACGATCATTTTCGTACGCTGTGACTTTCTGATAACAGAGTGGATTCTTTATAAAGAAAAAAGCGTGGCCTGAGCTGGTCATTTATGTACATTGTCAGCCACGTGTTGTTGCAAATTTATAGTAGCTTATGTTTTGGAAGTAACAGTAATCTTTCTGACATTTAGGTCACATAATTCATAAGCTCAGTACATAAGAGTGTTTGGTATAAAGCTTATGATATCCACAGTATCGCCACTGTATATTTCAATACAGTCAAACGACATTCCCGCCAATACCGTCAAACATGAATACCATCAATCATAAATACCGTCAATGTCAATTTTATGGAGACACCATGACCAAAGCTAGCTGGTGCCATTTGTGAACAGTTCATCTTTGCAGCAAAACAGATTTGTTGTGAAGCAAGTCTTCCTTTCTAGTTGATAGATGTTACAGTGTTCTCTTATAAACTTCATCAGACTTCACACGCATGTGGTATGTATACTTATCCTGGCGAAGATTGCCGTGGACCTCGTGCAATTGGAAAGAAAATGTTCTTATCTACCCACGTACCATGTGTGATTGCATAATAATTGGATAAACGCGAACCTCGCAGCAGTGGTATCAAAAGATACATAACATGACATGTTAGAACTCAGGTCTAGACTCTTAGTTAACCACAGGCATCAAAAACACTCAGCGATTTCTACGAGTGAACTCATCATTCGTCATCATTGATCGTTATACAAGAATAGGCCACAAATCAAACAGCGGGCAGTTAAAATAATCTGATTGTTTCTTAGTTCATGTATCCACATGGGTATTTTTCAAACTATATCGCACAATACCGTACTTGTTATTATCACAGTTCTAATGTTTTTTGTGATCCATAATTTGTACAAATAGCCACTTAAGGCTACATGTGCTGCCAAAGAGACCAACCATACACGTACATAATGAATTGCGACCACATATAAACAAGACATCCAACTGAATGCATGAATTAATTAACTATAACACATATATAAATACATTAATATGTGTATATATATATACATATATATACATATATATGTATATATATATATATATATATATATATATATATATATATATATATATATATATATATATATATATATGCATTGTAACGATGCGTAGGTGCATGCCTTAAGAAAGCCAATGCAAAGATATGTGCTATAATCACGGTCTATGCCTAGGACGCAAGCACAGCAACTAAACTTCTCTGAGAATATCATGAAAGCAAAACAAATAAACCCCAACTCCCATTCCCACCCCCACCCCCACCCCCAACAACAAACAACAAAAATCCCGAAAAGCTCCTGTGCCTATGAAGCATTAACGTAAAAACACTGCAGACAAGATTTAGCTGAAAGAAAGGAGAGAGAAGGAACGAAGAAAAAAAAAGAAACGAAAGAAAGAGAAGAGATAAATTAAAGAAGGAATGAAAAAGAAAGAAAGAGAAATATAGAAAGAAAACAAAACAAAGATGATTTTTGGAAAAAAAAACAAAATGTGGAAATTGAGAAGAGTTTCAGATGAACGCTAGGGCTGTATGACATAAATAATAATTAACCATTTGAATCCCGTGGCGTGTACGGGTAGTAAAACTAAACTATAGGCACTTCGACTAAGTCAGCCAAATTACAATAAGTTTCTGCATCATCTTTCAATTTAAGATTATCGTCGGGTTTCCATGTCACGTGTTTAGAGCTGGAAAAAAACTATGTAGCCTATATGTTTGTCACACCATCGGCTGGAAACCGCATGAAATTTAATTATTTCCTCTGTCTTTATTTCTTAATGTTGATAAAAACGATGACGCCATGTAAAAATCAGCCAATCGGTGACACAAAGTTTGGTAATTGGGTGCATTTGATTGGTCATTTACCGAGCAGCTCTGGAGCAGTCTGGCCAGATGTTGGCTTCCAACGGGAAGTATCTCCTATTCTGTCTGTGGTTCTTTTAAAAACAACATGTTGGGTGCAACAAGAAACCAAATCTGACATCTGACACGTTACCTACTTTTCCACCGGTTGATGTTTCTTCAGACATAAAATATAGCACTCGGTGTAATTATCAGGTGGTAGAATAGTGTAGCCAGGAAGCGGCAACAGGAACTGCCCTTAACCCCTGTGCACGATCTTCCGTTGGAATGTGAAACGCGCACACATTTATAATAAATGGCAATATTTTACTGCAACAATTATGTGTCAGTTGGCACTTGTTATCTCAATCATCACAAATATCTTCTGTTCAACTCGTTCCCATCTTTTGGGGGTCCGCATATTTTGTTGCAGAAAAGAATGTTAACAGGGCAAGACATCTTACAGGTCGCATCTTGCAGTGCTAACTTTATAACATCAACATCATTATTTTTAGACTGCCTCGCTTCATGTGTTAATGAATTGCTTCATTTTCTCTCCCAGCTGCATAAATACATATAATACAACCATCCCTTTATGTCTATAAAAATGGAATTTGGCAGCTATGTCAAAACAATTTCGGAAAGAAAATGTTTCAATTGATGTAATGGCACCTATTACAACATACACGTCGTCAGTCAGTCATTTGGTCATCACAAAAACTAATATTTATACTCATTACCTTGGGATGATAGACGGATGTTGACAACCCATATTAATGGTAAATTAAGAATGCATCATTTTCAAAAACCATTACCAAGGCAAGCGCGTTATTATAACAAATGGTTTAAGCGAAGAACTGCTTTACATTAGTGGCAGATCTATTTAATCGCGCTTCATGACGGCTTATCACTACATTGTGGCTAAACTGTTCATATTTATGTCCAGGCAATCATGTTCCTCAATCATTTTGGACGATAAATATGTATTGACCAAATGCTCTTTTACCAGTTTCCTCGTAAGCAGATTTGAATGCCGTCTGACTGTGTTCCTCTGTCAGGCCGTCAGTCCCAGTCAAAACCTACAGTTATCAGTCGATGCCATGTAGTCCGTTAAGGTGGAAGCTGTGAAGCTAGTGCGCGGTGAGACTGGCAACTTTGGATCGCAATTACCCATTTAATTTTTTCACAAGTACATTAAACCTATATATTTTTTGATTACTACATATCCATAGATTTGTATCCATAGAGTTTTTTTGCAGGATTGGAATTTTTGGAGATTTTATAGCATTCTTTCTGACTTGGTAGGATTTTCACATTTTTCGCGCAGAAGTCACACAAAATTGTTTTTTTTTCCAGTTGAAATCAAAAGAAATTTAAAATATATATCAATATCCAGGATCGAATTCAATGGTTAGTCCTGAAATAGCATAAATAAAAAGTTCTAAATTTTTAATTTAGTCCTGACAGGTTGTTCATTTTCCTTCTATAAATTGCTCCAAAAGTCACGGAAGGGGTTGTCAGGAAAAAAAATCCTGGGAACTGTTCCTGGATATGATATTTTTCTTTTAATGTCCGTTGATTTTAATGTGATAGGACAATTTGTACGTTTGTGAGGCGAGATACAAATTGCAGAGGTTGAGCAAAAAACAGTTCCGAGAAAATTG
This sequence comes from Hermodice carunculata, assembly GCA_964020975.1. Taxonomy (NCBI): domain Eukaryota; kingdom Metazoa; phylum Annelida; class Polychaeta; order Eunicida; family Amphinomidae; genus Hermodice; species Hermodice carunculata. The sequence continues at coordinate 69,607,110 of OZ026612.1, read as the reverse complement.
CCCATGCAAACAAAGCCATGTGTCCGGCACTGTTTAAACTTTTCATTGTCAACAAAAGTTTTAAGATCAGTTACCTCATATAAATTTTGTATTCACACATCTGAGTTTTTGGGAGCATGTAGTTTAAGTATCAGACTATCCAAAAATATGAAAAAGTGATTTGAGGTTATCCAAAGGT
>OZ026612.1:69561932-69601932 GCA_964020975.1 Hermodice carunculata | reverse complement strand
ACAGGCTCCGAAACATATTCTGAGTAGTTGCCCGCTTAAGACTCTTAAATTCATTTGGGCTAATACAGCCTGTGTCAAAATTTCACAGAAGAACGTGACAATAGTACCTCCATGTGTATACAGGTAAGATACTGACAGGTAAGCTTAAAGAGTGTAGAGACTACGGAATACGGTAATGACGGACAGGATGTGGTTCAGGACGAAAAGGCACAAATGCAGCCATAATTCTGGTTTCCTAGACTTGATTGGTAATCCTGACACGACAGTGTACTTGCAAAGCACGTGTATCAAAGCAAACAAATGAACATGAAACTGTGGCATCTCTGGAAGAAAGATAAAAGAGGCGGCGTTTATTATATCAGTCGTTCTCGGCCGGTTTGTCCTCGAAATTGTTAATTGCGACGCTGCTATGTACCAGGAAAGATAAGCTGCATGTCAACAACTGCTGTGTCCACCATATATATATATACCTGTAGTCCTGGCACACGTCCCGAGATGCTCGAATCAGTATTGGCAAAAATATGATGCAGATTTACCAGAGCTGTCCGTGATTATACAATGAACATGTGTGTAGTTTGTATATTACATGTCTTGTCATTTATTGCCGTGTTAGCTTCAAATGAAATTGAGTCCAAAAGTGTGTGAACTAGTATGGATTTACATACCCCGAAGTCAAAACGAGCCGTCGTTCGTAATGATAAAAAGATCACAGACCCTGTAAGATAGAGTGGTATGATAGACTAGGTGCTTGGTCCAGGAAAGACTATTTCATATTTATGCTGATCATGTGTTTGAATACAGCTGAAGAAATTAATATATCTAGAGCGTTTGTAAACAGACCAGGGTCGTTTGAAATAAAAATTAAATATGACATGAAGGTATGATCGCGTATCAGTGTATTTTAACTACATTATGATCTTTCTACAGCTGTGAGGGGTATATTGTCGTAAAAGACAAAATTCAAATATATAAGGTCTCGTTATGATTGAAATTTTATTATAGACAACTTGTAACAGAGTTAGGAAAACCTCCATTACTGCACTTTTTAAAATCTGCTTTAAGGTAGACAGATGTGTACTTCACACGGAGTCGGGAGTGCCATTTGAGACTGGTAAAGATACGGCAAATTAGTTTTATCATAAAGTGAATTTCTTTTCTCCTATTTACACCTCCACTGATCTTCGCAACAGACCAATGGCCGAATTTAATCTAAAGTAAACCCACGCGGGAAAAAGCAAACAAAAATAAAACAGCAAAACAAACAAACAAAAATAAAAGTTAAACAAAAGAAACAAGCAAATATGAAATAAAATAAACTATTTTAATAGAAAGCTGTCTGCATAAAATTAAAGCTGGTCAGAGCAGGTGAAAGAAAATCATGATCAAATTGTGGCGCCTAACAATTTACCTCCGTGTCAAATAGCATTCAATATTGCAACAATTATGGCATATATATACGCCATACCTAAAAACACTTTTAATCTCTGCTTAGTTTCCGCTGTTTGTTTTAATAACGAACGTGCAAATAACATTGCATTTTTGCACAAAATATTTTTCATACCGTGAAGCATTCATTTCAACTTCCGTTGGGGTGACGACCGTGAAGACCATCGGGAAAGCCTATCCGGTTACGTTGTACCGCTGTGCAGGTATTTTTAAACGTAACGATTTTGATCTGATGGCTTACATGTTATCCATGAAAATTAGGAATATTTCTCGGAAAGAAATAATTATACTGCAAGGGTGTACAACCGCTAACTGTTACAAGTAACAGCTAGCGTCAGTTTTGTAACAGATAGCGCTGTCACTTCTGTAACAGGTAGCGCACAACTTGCACCGTGATTTGTTACAAAAATCAACGCTAAGTGTTACATATTACTCTCAACACAACCTTTACATTGTACAGATAATTGCTTATTGCTTGAAAAATGAAATAAAGAAAGGCATCATTTGACTCGGAATATTACATTACGTGCACATAATATTATTAATTTTGCTGCATTTATATATTACGTGTAATCAATTATGTGCAACTATCTATTGTTCGTGCATGTATTGACTTTAAAAGAGAAGTTAAATGGGAAAACAAACAGTTCTAATAGAAACATGCCACAGTATTACGTTAGATAATTTGTAACATGAACTTTTTATGCAAAAAATACCAATAAATAAATAAAAAACTAGATAATGTTGATAATAATATGATTATGATAACAATGATAATGATAATAATAATAATATCTGACATATGTGATACGTTACATTGATAGACCCTTTTTTACTGATACTCATGGAATAATCAAATGAAATACGCTATCAACTCCGTTATAGTTATTCTTATGATAAAGGGAATATAGGGTGACAGAGTATATGATGCAATGGTTAAACGAATAGTGCGCATTTTCAGATTACAATTACATGTATGTTTTAGGTTATGCTTCCGCGCCCATAAAACTATACATGTAACTTTTTACAGCTGGATATTTTCTTTTACTTAAAACTAAAAGTCCTACATGTATATGAAATTTAAAAAGCGTCTGCAACATTTTCTATATGATTCGACTTTAAACTTTATAACATGACAGGATTTAAAGAAAAGAATTAGTCCCATAGGATTTGAAATTGTTTCAAACTGCAGATAGGTTTAGTAAGCTTTCTTCTTCGATTTTGATTATTACAAATTAAAAAAGCAGACAGGTCAGAGACCTATTTCCATCTTGGGACATAACTTAGCCCCACAAAACTTCACCATATCGAACCTATGTGGCGTTACATTGTTATGTGTGTGTGTGCGAACACAGACATATTGTTTTTCTAGGAATTCTTTCTTTCTTTCTTTCTTTACAGGCAAATTTGTCCGACATTTCATTTGAAAAGTATTACATGTAGAAACTCCAAACTTGGCACAATTGTACTTCTATAGATGAAGTCTGGCCTTTGCTCTGAAGCCAATCTTCTTTTTTTAGTTTATTTTGTATTCCGTGTATTTTGTAGGAAACTATACTGGAGCAAATTTGGAGAAATGCTAGTGTCAAACTGTTAGCTGTTACTAGAAAATTCAACAAGTATTAAAAGCCCCTTAACAATGTTGAAAATTTGCTAAGAGAGGCAGTTGGTATAAGCGGCACTTGTTCTAATGTGTAATCATTTAGTCCCCAAACAGACCTCATTAAGCTGGTGATCTTAATATTCCTAAGTGGTTTCAAGATCACGAGCAACCTGCAAAAGAGACAGCTCTTTTCTGGCACAGCATTAGTTGTGGTAAATCTATTACAAGTGTGGTGTTTGATGAGGACTTAGAAAGGAATCAGATTACCATAAGGTGAGAAAAAATGGCAAAGGCTTTATTCTAATTTAAGATCAATATACACTAGAAACTTTAAAAAGGAAGCCAGTGTGTCCAACCAATGTAGAAAGGTTTCATCTAAAATCTTGATGGTGTTCCAGGTGGAAAGAAATTGCCAATTATTTGACTACTAACTATGAAAAATTATATATTAGTGTACCTTATGACGCATAAATCATGAATGGTATCAACTAAGAAGTAAAGAATACAGCTGATATTTCTGGTTCTGAGATATATGAGATATCGCATGCCGAGATGAAATATTTGACTGGATTTTTTTATCTGCATTGTGTACAATTGTATTATGCATAGTTTTTAAAATGATAAATCAATATGATAAAGTAAAATAAATAAAAACAAATTAGTATCTGCAATTACACGCTTGGCTTTAATGGTTGCTTGTTTCAGTTAACCATTCAAATCAACCAAGCCAAAGGTGGGCAACCTCAGAAAGGTATATTTACCTCAGCCTTTGGCCTCCATCAATATGCCTTTTGCGAGGTCCATGATGTTACTGCAAAGTGCATATTGCCCAACTATTTATCCCACAGTTAAATACGACTAGGGCATTGAAAAAAATGAATTTGAAAATATAGGTATAGCTAAACTATATTGTAGCAGACCATTCAATATACCGGCAGGCCAGTTGATATGGTGTTATATTTCCTGGTCATCAGACCTAAATGCATTCACCTGATTGGCTGACCAACAACCACGGTGATATATATATATATATATATATATATATATATATATATATATATATATATATATATATATATATATATATATATATATATATATATAAGAATCTCCAATTAAGACCACCGCCATAATGAGATCACTTCTATATTAAGACCACCGATGTACAGACCCATTTTTGTTTTTCCTCAATTAACTTATATCCCCATTAAGACAACTCCCCTAGTAAGACCACATTTTTCAGTCCCTTAGGTGCGGTCTTAATAGGGAGATTCCACTGTGTGTATATATATATATCTATCTATATATATATATATATATATATATATATATATATGTATATATATAGATGTATAGTAACACAAAATGGTGTTGGTAACGTTTATCGGTGTGAAGGTTTTAATTTTTGTAACACTTAGGGACAATTGTAACATTTAGCGATATTGAAATTGACGCTTAATATTACAGCTAGCGGTATTGAAACACTTAGCGGTTGTACACCGTGCGTGAACGTGATCTATGTTGGCTTGCAAATGTCGATAAAAATAAACCTCCCCAGAAATTTCATTTGAAGAATATTTTAAACCCAAACTTGCTGTTTTGGCATGCGTAGTTATCGTCAAATCAAGGATAAGAGAGACAGACAGACAGAGAGAGAGAGAGAGAGAGAGAGAGAGAGAGAGAGACAGAGACAGAGAGATAGAGAGAGAGGGAGAGAAAGAGAGAGAGACACAGAGACAGACAGACAGACATAGACAAAGAGGAGGGGGGGGAGAATATACTTTCAGTAACCAAAATGCAATTTGTAATATTTTCAAATGTTTACCGCATTCTGTTTACTTGCAGCAGAAAATGTAAATTTGTTAACATGGTTGTGTATTGTTTTCTACTACCTCTTCAAAATATCGAATTGGGACTTACCCACAAACTTTGCTGCCATTTTGAAAATTGTGGATTCCGTACCCAATGGTTTGTTATTAAAGATCATAGTATTCAGACGATCTGGGGCGGTTATAATATATGAAACCAAAAGTACATATTTTTGTCAAAATTTCAGAGCATCAATAATTTGATACATGTATATGCTGTAGTCGCGATTCATTTTAAGGTCCAAATCAAATTTATGTATTTTTGTGCGACTGTCCGGTAATGCATTCCGCCAGGTTCAAAATAATGCATGATTTGCCAGTTCGATGTATCGTTTCGCATTTGATTTTGTAACTGACGATGATAACTGCTTTAGATACAACCGAGCGGGCAGACCAAAGTTAATATAGTAAGCCATGTTTTAAAAGTACTTTAACGACCGTTTGCCCAGGTAACTCGGAGAACGGACACCTGGAACCTACATGTATAGCGAAAAATAACGATAACAATCACCGAAGAACTGTGGCTATGCTGTTTCAGCAAACAACTGTGGAAATGCAGCTATGCTGTTTCTCCGGCCCAAGTACCTGTCTAAGCTATATATTCAGCAAAGACAACCCGCATAATGTAAATAACAACGTGGCAAATGATGAATCAGCTACATATAAGTGAAGCTTTGCTTTTAAATGCAGAACTTCCATTTGAATAAAGAATACCTATCAAACCAAACATTATTACTAAATTTGTAACGTGCAAGTTCAGATAAGAACTAGAAAAGAAGATTTACTTCAAAGCAAATCTGTCTGTGTGCCTTCGAAAGTTGTAAATATAAAATGGTACAACTTTTGTCCTTTGGTACTTCACATTCTATTAAGCTTATGGCTAGATGAAAATTTCAAAGTCGAAATGACCTTGACCTTTGACTTTTACAGGTCGCATGTAAATTGCAAAATGTACAATGTTACAATACCTTCCCACAATTTAAGTCCAACATGATTAGAATTGGATGGAAATTGGCCAAGTTATTTACGGGTGAAACTTTCAAAGGTGTAAATGATGTTGACCTTTGACCTTTAGGGGTCGCATGGAAGTTTCAAAATGTGCAGTGTTACAATAGCTACAACTTGTGCCCAAGATGATCAAAATTGGATAAAAATTGACCAAGTTATCGCTAGAAAAAACCACCATCGAAAGTCGCCTTTGACCTTAAAAAGAGCTTTGACCTAGAGATGATCTCTACCTGAAGTGGACCTTGAGCTTTAAAATGACATTTTGACCTAAAATTGGGCTTTGACCTTGCCATGACCTTGGACTTTGACATTTGAGATGACCTTTACTTTTGCTATGATCGAACTCCTACACTCGGAACCACATCTACTATAGTATATAAGATATTGAAGATTTAAAACTTTAACTAGCCCCCATTTGCATAATTTTGAAAAGCATGACCTCTCATTATAAAAATGCCAGACTTCATCTGTAGAAGTATAATTGTGCCAAGTTTGAAGTTTCTACGTATAATACCTTTCAAGTGAAATGTCGGACAATTTGCCAGTAAAGAAAGAAAGAAAGAAAGAAAGAAAGAAAGAAAGAAAGAAGAAAGAAAAGAAAGAGGGAAAGAAAGAATTCCTAGAAGAACAATATGTCTGTGTTGGCACACAAACATAAAAATGTGAAATTGATTTTGAAATAAGATATGTAAAAAAACATCGTCTGAATAACGGTTTTCCTCCATTATACTGTAAATTAGGTCATGCTTTTCATGCGGCAAAGTTTTATCCGGAGCAAGAAGATGACAACCCGAGACATCAACAATGTAATTTCTTCTTAATGCAAACATTATACCCATTATTCTGGATTGGCATGTGCATGTGTATCGTGCCGGTGGTTGTTCGTTCGCATTTGCTACAAAGTAAGCCTTCTTTGTCAATTCCACTTTAATGATTTGAACTCTCAAAATTATTGGCTTTGCCTTTGGTCACCGTCAACATGAAACTACAAGAAGGATTAATTTAGGGCATGGCCCTGTTTTCCGATTGTATTTTGTTCAGAACTTAAAATATGTTTGAACCAACATGACTTATTGGACATTGAATAGAGGATTTTGAGGTATTGTTGGTTTAGATTATTTCAATTATTGTTTGTCGTATCTTTATTCGAAACATACGGTTTACGAATAGTATAATGTGCTGAAAATTTCAACTTCAGATAGAGACATGTATAACTTTTTTGTTTTAATGTAACACATATAATACACACGTGCGTGGCTCACTTTCAGATTTCGCGCAGAATATATTGCAGAGGGACAATGTTAGGGACCACGAGTCTCTGATTTAACCTATACTTGAATATCTTGTCTGGAAAGGTAGTTTACAGTCGCAGGCGGTAAACCTCGCCAAATGGCCATGTCTGCACATGCTGATGTTGCGATGTAAGGAAGGCACAGTGTTCATATGGGGAGAATTCATAGTATATATAGCAAAACATAAGGAACCACGCGAAACTTGTGCAATATGACACAACTTGCTGACAATATAAAACTTATGATTTTACCTTCTTTCTCCTGACATATCGACCCTTCATATTTGTTTAAAATTCTTCAACACTCCCTCCATGTGCAGCATAAGACTTCTTTGTTTGACTTTTTGCTAAGCCCCTTCTCCCAATATTTAGATTGTGGAATGAAACGCCTTATGGCATCAGGAATCTGGCGTAAATTCAAATATCTTAATCGAGGATATTTTAGCCAGTTGTCACACCTTTAAAATTGCCGGAATGATAATTCTAGTGGCAGATTTCCAGCCATTCCACATTTGTGAAAGATTGGGCGTGTGCCAATTAGCTCCCTTCTTCATGAAGTTCAATTTGGGGTCAATGCCATATCTAACACTCTAAAAACTCACGTTATGGAATTAATGCACCTAGCCTATTTTCTCTGCTATTCCCTTTTACACATGTTTTACATACTGTTACATGATGTAAAACGCACAGTTCCATGAGCTTATCTGCGTCTCGTTGCTCTTATTTTTTAAATGGGTAATAAAATGTAAATGTTTTGCCAATTCTGGTGTAATACAAAATACACAGCTATATTCTCAGCAGGCTAAACGTTTACTTTCACCAATAAGTGCTTTGATAATGCAGGTATAAGTTGTTCTTTTTTTCATTTGTCGTTTACACATGACTGCAATATCTGTCCCCACCTTGTACTGTTCACTTAACCCTTTCCCATTTCATTCACAAAAAACGCTTGCATGTAACATGGTATCTACTACAGTGTTTTAACTTAAACGTTTACGTCTTTGAACAACAGTCTGAATAAAACTTGCAATGAGTCGTATCTTGATGGCCAACACAGTAAACAACTTGCCTTGGTACACGGGCGTAATCCACGACATGGAAAGCTGTTTACTCAGTCTTGCTCTTGCCCAGATATGGTGCAAAACTGTTGTTGTTTTTTCTTTTATCGGAATTTGACAAAACGGGATTCCCTGAGCTGTATATTAAATATATATATGCCCTGTAGAATTATGACTTCTGTTCACTTTCTAAGTGAAAGGCTTGCTGATGCAAGTCTAGTCACTTTGGCACATGAAGTGATAAGCCTTGTAGTCAGGCCATTTATAGGAAACAGATGAACATGTGGGTAGCTTTCCTGTTTCGCTTTGCTTCAGCTACAGTCTACATGTACTATTCAGGTCAAGAGTTGGAGCACAACTTTTGACCACTGCCTTGAAATGTCAGAATTTAACGTCTCCTCTTCGATACAAAATGGTTCCTAATTGCTTAAAAACATTTATTTGGTTATATACAAGTGGAATATGATAGAAAAAATATATGCATGAAGAAATTGCTAAATGTACCGCTTATGTGTATGGAATTAGATACAGTCTATCTTGTTCGAAAGGAACAATTCAAGTTTGAACAGGCCCGCTTAAGGCAGGAGAATTTGTTCACCAGACTACTTCATTCCAGACTGTCATAAGACACAGTTTCACAATTGCTTGATCGAACTGAATCCATGATAGGTTTTTATCACTTGGAGTTGACGAATCATTCAAATAAGTGGTTTCTCTCAGTGTAGCCCTTGCACGCATAGTTCAAGGACCAGTGTTGCTGAACAACGCGCCCAAGTAGATCTAAATGTTTTCTGCTTTTGAGCAAAGATAGCTTAGAGTGACATTTAAAGTTGTTTTGTTTGCGATACTTCAGATTGTAACATGTTTTTCTTGGGCAATGTGCTTGGTAAAAGAGTAGCGTGGTGAATTCAGAGTTCGGTAGGTGAGTAAACAATGTGCTCTTAAACTTTTTCCTGGCCGACTCTGTTGAATGACAAAAAAACGGAGTGTTTTTGCACAGCATCGCGTTTCATGTGAAAAAAAAAATGGAATCAGCCGACAAATATTTAACGCATGAATGCTAAGTGACACATTTAATAATTCAATGAAAATGAGACGCAGATTTTTTTCCCTCCTTTTTTTTTTTTTTTTTTTTTTTTTGGTCCAATATTCACTCATTAGCCTTGTCACTTTGATTTACAATGGTCCATTGGGGAAAGTCTGCACAAGAGCATTCGCATGTGCTGAATGGACAGTGCTAACCACAAGTGGCCGTCAACTGTACAGAAAGCTCGGACAAATTTCAGCATTATGAATCATGCTTGCGTTTTTTATTTCTTATATTTAACCACTGGAAAACTCTATATATCTCCCTATGGCAGTTGACAAATTTTTAACATAACTTTTGCGCATCTGAATCATATCAGCTGCTGGGAACGCATGCCCAGCACCAAAAGAAAATAAACCCATTTGACCCACGTGTGAGTGTATTGCCATGGCCATTTCGCACAAGGTCTTGGCTAGAAAGGTGTGGCAAATATAGATGTCATCCTACACGCACAACTTATGCAACATGAACATTGCTTTGCTGATATAGATGACACTTTGTGTCTGGGATTTCAAGAAACGGAAATACGCCAGGCTATTTCTTGCTTCATAGTAGTAATTTTTACGAGTTTCTAAGTTCACATCAGTAAACTCGAGGGCAGTTGAACAACCAACCTTATTAGGTTCCTGGTACGCTTGGCTTTGTTATGAAACCTGCAATCTATAGCCGTTTCGACATATAGCACATAATTATGCGCACGTGTCTCTCATTGAAAGGGATATTGTCCAAGTTGAATTAATGGCATAATATAAATTAAAATTACCCAGCACGGAGGTCAAGGTATCTGTAAACTTTGTGTAAGCGTTATAATGGCAGTTTTGTATCGATTTTAATACTGGTTAAAATTCTTTGACAGAGACTCAGTGTACAAATTTGCATTTTGATACAGGCGTATTTGTGAACAATGCGCGGTATCATATACAAGGTTGAATACGCATGCACGTCAACCTGACAATTGCTCCTATTTTCTGTGCACGTTTTTCCAAAATGTTTCACACACTCAGGTTTCTATCCACAGTTAATATACATCAATTATCAATCTATTTCCACTGTCATTGTGAAGGTCATACCCCTGACTAACGTTTACTGCAGTATGTACATCGTAAATCACACTTGGAAACCTCAATGTATAATCTCTGCCATATTTGTTGTGTCTTGAATGTCGGCAGTTTGAAATGCGAAAGTACAAGTTGTAATCTGCACGTACATATGAATGGGTGAAACTAAGTGAACCAAGTCTAAATAATGTTGTATATATAAAGATCAAAGTACAGCTGCAGAGTTTCATCCTCGGACGATGAGAGAAAATAAGCTGCTTGGTGAATGCATATAGATAATGTTTACCTGCTTTCGGGGGTGGGCATACCTAATATCTATACTTAGCATCCTCGTAATGTTGGTTTGCTGGGTCCTGTTAGAGTAAATAGTGACTTATTGGGTATGGACGCATGTATATCAATGGTTTCGGCACGTTATGCTATTCGTGACCTTGTAACTGACACCTAGTGCTTGCCAGACCTACTTAAACTAAACAAAACCAGCTGAAATTTCCGCTAAAAATCTGGTCAAGTTTACGAAAACATTGACCATCTAATGTTTTTAACCCCTTTGACTCAGAGACGTATTGGATATGTGTGTTTCAGTGATGTATTGTTAGTGCGAAGTCAGTTCATAATTAGGGAACAATGAACGGCGGGTCATGTTGTGTGGCCCATAGTCATGTAGAAGGTGACGAGAGAAAAAGAGGCGCTTGTGCCGACTTTTCTGACGTAGTTGCATCACTTTTATCGTGACTGTATGAGCCACACAACACGCTGCACCATTCTTTGCTTAGGCAATCATAAAATAAAAGCTCATTTTATGACCGTAGAATGGAAGAAAGTGGCAAAAATGAACCAACAAACTACAACACAAGTCCGTTTTTTTCTTTCCCGGAGGTTCGCTGTTAGTGTTACTGTTTCCAGCAGCCTCAATTCTACAAGGTCCTTGGTCTGAAAGGCCTGAAGTCCTATAAGCCTACACGTAATTTAGATTTACAATTAAAGGTGTCTTTTTCATTTAAGTGGCACACATAAAAATGGCATAAAAATGCAAGAAAACAATGATTGCATTCTGTCATTTTGCGTACTGCAGAGCAAGCTGTGCATTGGTGTATTTCAAAGAAATTAAAAAAAAAATAGGAGGCAGAGGGGTGTTCAGTATTTATAAAAGTATTCTTACATAAAACATTTCATACGAAACGACTTAAAAACTGTAACGTTATGTGACCTACCGAGACATGGCTTCGTCCAAGTCGACTTCGGATGGCAGTAGTAGAAACGTCTATACAATGTGCTCCCTTTTTAAGCAGTGCAAAATTTTCAATTTCTAATTAGTCTGTTATAACTGATATTAGTACGAGCTATATAGGACGTCCCTTTGGTGGAGTTGCCACGATATATGAGTATATACCTGGACTTACATATGAACTGGAAACGTCTTATGACAGATTAATTGAAGTTGCCTTGTGTGATCATGCAGGTAACATTGTCAAGTATCGCTGAATGTATAAATGCCTTTTTTATTGTAAAACCAACATAGGTGAGTATGCAGGCATCATCCAAATGGTGTTAGATCAATAGCCTATGCTGAGGTAACTCCTGTGAAAATAACGGGGCGATTTTTTCAGCCAGAGTACCTCTGAGCCCACGCTTGTTTAAAAAAAGTGCTACAAAAATTATGGTTATTATGAAAGTGGCCTCACTTCGTATGATTTTATGACTTCCGACAACTCCGTTGTTCTTGATTTGTGCTACCTACAACAGGTTGACAACACATATTTTTCTTTTTAAAATGATAAAATTTCCCCTGGATGGGTCATATTTTGTGAGTGTCTCATGATGCTGTTAATGTTGTACCATGCGATATCATTCAACTGGACGAGAGTAACTGTTGTGATCATCTCCCTGTTTGCACGCTTCTCAAATTATGTATACAAGGTAAAGTCAGTCATAGTAACTACTTACACAGATCGGTCTCTAGCTCATGGCATTAAAACATATCCTTGTCCCAGATGGGACAACCACCCTGCTGCAGAAAAATACAGAAATAATCTTACTAGTGAACTTCAGCGTCTTCCATTTTTGACCCCAATGAGGAGAGGGAGAGACCACGCACTGACCGTGACCAGGTGTTGTCCCAGGGGGAAAATGAGCTGGACATTAACTCATTCGTTAAGCGTGAGTGGAAGCGGGATATCATGAGAACGTAACAGCTGTTTGCCGGACAAAAAGCTGTTTTGGTACCGGTGGGATATTTTAGTAAGTCCCAGTGGGCCCAGAACAAGTGCTGTGTTTGATGCATACAAGCATACCAAAAAAACCCCCAATAATTTCGGTGGATGTTCAGGGGCCATAGACATAGTTTTATTGACAGACACGTACAAAAGATAAGGGTTTTTTTTGTTGTTATATCTTTTTTTTCACAAAGAAGGCGAAGTAGTGGGCAATTTCATATTACTCATGACACCAGAGAAGACCAGGCTCTATCTCCCCCTATATTTAGTATTTTTTTATTAATGAATTAGAAAGTAATGACGCATGCGGTGCTCGCGTAGGGTCAGATAGCTATACTTCAAATGTATTTGCTGATGATTTAACTTTATGGTTCCCCATGTTGCCTGCGTTGCAGAGCTTGATTGATATTTTTGCATCATATTCTGGGCAATGGAGATTTAGATTTAGATTTAGATTTAGAAAGTGCTAGTGCATGGCCTTTAGTAAAATGATTTTAAGCAGCAGGTTTCATGTGCTCTGGATTTAAATGTTAAGAATGTTGTAGATTATGCGGAAATCTTAAGTGTCAACTTTTCCAAAATGGCCTTTTCTGTGAACATGTTTATCAACGCATAAACTCCGCTAGAGGGGCTATACATGGTTTAACTGCTGTTGGTATGTCATATCCAGGGCTTAGCAGGGAAGTAAAGACCCACCCATTGAAAACTATTGTGTCTCCATGTCTCAGCTGTGGATTAGAATGTTTACATGTATCTACGGGGTCATTGAATCAGCTTGAAAGCTTTTAAGGCTCCATTATATAGCAAGTCCTTGGTTTCAATAAGGGATCGCACAACTAAAAAATGATTAGTACCCTGAATATCCCGCCGGTTACCGGGACCATAAACGCAGTACAGCGGGTCTGCTATGCAGGGTGGCTCGATGTTGTTACCTGCCGCACCGTTTCATGGTCATGGCCAGCCGGCAAGGTTCACGCCTCTATTGTTCTTAGAATTTGTGACTTCGGCGTTAGGGTTTTCTTGTCCCTTTACACCCACATACCAGCGTGAACTACCTGTTACATCCGATGGGGTTGTGAATTCTCTATGGTTTTTACTGCATCATGATAATTTCGTGTCAATATGCTTATACAATTGTATTATGCTCTGGTGTATCCTTAATTTCTTCGTTGCGTTACAACTTGGGCGAGCACACCCCCTTGTAAAATAGATAAATTAATCAAATTTCGAAAAAGGTCCTGCGTATTGTAACCTTTTCGGTATACAATTCTCATACTGACCCTTTATTTCACAAATTTAAAAAACTGAAATTTAAGAGCTTGGATCTATACTTAACTGGGTTACTCATGTTTGAAGTTAAATCTTCTCTAGTTCCTCCTGTACTTCGAAACTTGTAACTTCAGTTGCAACCATTTATAGTCATAACACAGGACAAATTCCATATTTCTACATACGTTTGTTCCGAACATAAAATACATCCAGTAAGGCCTCAAAACCAATATAGGTAAATTTTCAATAATATCTCAGGGATCAAATGTGTGGAAAATGCAACCTGTCATATTGTTCAAAAATCATATATATATATATATATACTCTGACTATGCACGGTGGTTTTTTCCGCGTCCTTCGGTTTCCTCCACAAAAGAAGTAGGTAGGAAAGTGCACGCCACCATCTGTGCCATGGAGAGGAATTGATACAGGTTTGATCGCAATCCATATAAAAGATACGGGTCCGTGCCTTTTAATCTCATGATTCATCCCTGATCTTTAGTACTCAATATCTTGCATAGGTACAAGAAAGTGCTACATGGTACCACTGGTTCAAATTATTTACAGGAGAATAAGAGTATGGGTGATTTCAAAGTAAATGAATTGAATTACTACAATGCATGCTCACTTCTTATTGAGCAACCATTGACAGATTTGATGTGATGTTTGTGACTGGTCATATCACATTGGGTGTATCGGAATGAGCAATATAAGATATCATCTATGTACCAACAAAATATTGGGCTGGACTTCATGTGCTCTAACTGTGCTCTTTTAAAATCCTCTGACTCTTTTTTATATATATTTTTTTAATTTTATTTATTTTATTCTATTTATTTCATTATATATATTTTTTTGGGGTGGTGGTGGCGAATTTTCTGATATAACAAACTCTAGAACTGGAGCACAGAATAAAGAGACAAATGACTCTATACCCAAGACCAGCTTTACCTTTGGCCTGCCTACAAAAAAATTCAGAATGGTTAGCTAGTGGAATGTCCAACATCTGTCTAACAACTTTGGGGAGATACACGCTTTACCACAAAAGAGTCCACGTGAAGCTGATGTTATTGGCTTCTCTGAAACCTTTCTGGAACCCCACATCCCGACATCCCTGTATGGCATCCCAGGTAACAACACTGAGCGGAAAAACAGGGAACACTAGAAAAGATGACTTGCTGCATATCAAATCAGTGTGTGTGTTTTCAAAGCATATTGGTATGGCAATGTACAATTAGTCCATAACATTTAAGTAGAAGTTGGAATGGCATCTCTATCTATTATAGCTTTGAAGTTATTAAGATTTAAAATTTCTAATGGTGCTACTCAGCATATTTTAATTGCTTAACTTTTGTTTTAGATTCATTACATGCACAATGGTCAATAACCCTCTAATAAAAGTTGAAATGACTTCTCTGCCTATAATAGTTTTGAAGCTATGCAAGATTTAAAGTGTCAAATGCTACTAATTAGCATAATTTAAATCACTACAACTTTTTTAAAAAATTCATTGGATGCACAATGGTCAATAACCCTCTACTAGACGTTGGAATGACATCTCTATCTATTATACTTCTGACGATATTCAAGATTGAAAAAAAAATCCAATGCCCTTAATTGGCACAATTTTAAACATCTTAATTCTGCTGCATAAAAAGGTGAAACTCCTTGTATGGAGGTACAATCATGCCAAATTTGGAGTTTCTATGGATAAGAGAGTCAGACAGAAGTGTTGGACAAATTCACTAAGAAAGAAAGAAAGAAAGAAAGAAGGAAAGAAAGAAAGTAAAAAAGAAAGAAAGAACTAGAAAAGAAAATTTACTTCAAAGAAAATCTGTCCGTGTGCATTCAAAAGTTGTAAATATTAAATGGTACAACTTTTGTCCCTTGGTACTTCACATTCCATTAAGCTTATGGCTGGATGAAAATTTCAAAGTCCAAATTACCTTGACCTTTACAGGTCACATGTAAATTGCAAAATGTACAGTGTTACAATACCCACAATTTAAGTCCAACATGATTATAATTGGATGGAAATTGGCCAAGTTATTTCTAGGTGAAACTTTCAAAGGTCCAAATGACATTGACCTTTGACCTTGAGAAATCACACGTAAGTTTCAAATGTGCAGTGTATCAATAGCTACAATTTGAGACCAACATGATCAAAATTGGATAAACATTGAGTTAGTTATGTCTAGAAGAAAGCCACCATGGAAAATGGACTTTGACTTTGAGATGAGCTCTATCTGATGTGAACCTTGATCTTTAAATTGACATTTTGCCCTAAAATTGACTTTTGACCTTGACATGACCTTTGACTTTGACATGACCTTGACACGTGAGACGACTCTTTTCTTGCTATGATCGAAATCCTATACACTCGGAACCACATCTACTACAGTATATCAGATATTGAATATTTAAAACTTTAATAAGCCCTCATTTGCATAATTTTGAAAAGCATGACCTCTCATTATAAAAAGGCGAGACTTCATCTATAGAAGTATATTTGTGCCAAGTTTAGAGTTTCTACATATAACACTTTTCAAATGAAATGTCGGAAAAATTTGCCTGCAAAGAAAGAAAGAAAGAAAGAAAGAAGGAAGGAAGGAAGGAAAGAAAAAGAAAGAATTCCCAGAAAAACAATATATCTGTGTTGGCACACAGACATATTTTGGGAAAAACACAAAATGTGTGTTGTCACACACTTTTTAATAAGCGTAGTAGTGGACTCCTTGTGTACATCAATGGGAACTTGGAATATACTCGGAGAACTGATTTAGAGAGAGGTAACCCAGAAACAGTTTGGTTGGAAATCAAATCTTCGAAAGCAAAGGCATTTTAGTTACATTCATTGCCCTCCGAACACTCTCGCAGAGACTGATTCTGCGACATTACCCAATATTGAATCAGATGTATCTCTGGGTAATGATACGTATATAATGGGTGACACAAATGCAAATACACCAGCAGATAAAACGCAGCCATTCGTGTCTTGTGTTGAAGATTTGGGGTTTGTGTGTCCGAGCAATACGTATGAATACACCATTGCGGCCAATCAGGTACAGGTTACCGCACTAAATAGTTCTTGGTTGTCTTTGCGGACACCTTTAGGGCCATTTACCTGTAATTAGCTCACTGTTTCAGCTAGACTATTATATGAACTGATCAGCCTGTTTGTGTTGTTTGGTTTGGCAGATATTATTTTTTCCATGAGAAATTTTATAAACAGCGGGCGAATCACATATTCATACACAGTGACGTAATGCTAGCAAGCCGTGCTGGGAGCACGTGTTTCCTGGCTATGACACGTGAACACTGGTGTAACTTTTTATGATAACTATAGACTCGCCTTTTTTATCTTGAATTTTTTTTTCGATGAAAGGTGTCTGCACAACACCAACTGCATACTTTATTTAAAAAAAAAAATAATAATAACACAGCAAAAGTTACTACCCTTTATGCTAATATGAAACTATACAGTAAATATAATGGCGGTTTCATCCCATTATGCTGTGTCTGTGGTGCGAAAATATAATGGATCTTAAATTATGCCAATAATAATGGACATATAACTGTCTGTTACAGGAACTATAAGCCATTTGACCAAGATGACTTTCTCAGTGATCTGTCTCATGCCTCTTGGTCAATTTTGGGTATAACCGATGATGTTCATGAGAAACTTTTGTTTCTGTTTTCTACTTTATACACAGATGTCATTGACAATCATGCACCCTGGGTACAAAGACGTCTAAAACGGCTTAATCTGCCGTCATGGTTTAGTTGTGAGGTATATTAAGCAATTCGTGACGGAGGAAATCTACTTCGAATTGCAAAACCCGCAACTTGGTCATTATACAGACGGGCGTGTAATAATGTAACCAACAAAATAAGAAAGGCAAAACGGTATTTCTTTCAGAATAATCTCAGTGATGCTAAAGCAGGCTCTAATGGATGTGATCTCATATGGTGTCCACGTTTCAAGGCAGCTCTAGTGTCAGTCCAAAGATGGCCCTCAATCCTCTGCTAAGAGCAAAATGTCAAATTAAGACCTTGAAAATAGTTTTGATTCACATTTTGTCAATATATATATATATTTATATGTATATGTATATATATATGTGTATGTGTGTGTGTGTGTGTGTATTGTATTTGTGTCTTTTTGTCCCAAACCACTTCCTAGTAGTCATTACCCGATAGATTCCACAGTCCAAACTCTTTACTCTCCATAAGCTAACCTGTCCCTGTCTAACTTATATACGTAGAAGTACTATTGTCCATATTGCACACGTTCCCCTGTAAAATTTTGACAGAGGCTGTATTAGCCCAAATAAATTAAAGGGTCTTCAGCGGGTAACTACTCAACATGTTTCAGAGCCTTTACCCGTACATGTCTCTCTGAGTAGCGGCTCCTTGTCTAAGCTAAATATTCAGCAAATATATATATATATATACATATATATATATATATATATATATATATATATATATATATATATATATATATATATATATATACACACACCAAGTTTATGGATACTTCGCGTGTTTATGTGTCACATCAAGGAAATCGGATGATACTGTGTTTTCTATCCTATCAGTCACATGTCCATTTATTCTTAAACAGCTGGAAACTTTGTCAGCTGATTAAGCAATATGTCCTGATGGTCTTAGCTCTAAACTGCTAGCTGTTTCAGCACCAGTCAATCCTCCACACACACACACAGACAGACACACACACACACACACACGCACACACACACACACACACACACATATATATATATATATATATATATATATATATATATATATATATATGTATGTGTGTGTGTGTGTTTGTGTGTGTGTGTGTGTGTGTGTGTGTGTGTGTGTATTCCATATATAAGTTTAACTTGAACACAGCCAATTTCCCGCATGTCTGGAAGCAAGCACGTGTTGTGCCCCTATATAAAGGAAGTGATGTTAAGGATGTACCAACTACAGGCCTATTTCTGTGCTTCCCGTTTCCTCCAGCATCTTGGAGAGACATGCACATGACTTCCTGTATGCCTATCTGCAGCCCATAAACTGCTTTCGGACTAACAATCAGGATTTCGGAAATGTCATTCATGCGAAACCACACTAAGTAAAAGGGTAGATTATTCCTTGCCAATATAGACCAGGGTAACATATTTGGACCCATTATGATTGACCTTCGTAGGGTTTTTGGCCTTGTGTATCACGCTCTCCTGCTACAGAAACTGGACCTGTATGGCGTGTGAGTTGCATAAGAATGCATGGTGTAAATCATATTTACAAAACCGAAGTCAGATAGTGAGTTACAATGGTTAGGTTTCTCATAGCCAATGTTTAACCGTTGGTGTGCCCCTGGTATATCTCACGGGGCCTTTGATCTTCATTGTAGGCCTATTCATGAATGACCTGGCTCTAGAAGTGTCAAACTCACGGTTTGAAATGTACCCTGATGACACAACACACTATGTAGCATGCACTTCTGTAACAGAGGTCAACTCTGCCTTATGTAGAGAGTCTAAGCCAGTCACACTGTGGGTTAACCGCCCGGTCTTAAGCATTGAGAAGACTGTTTCCATGTTATCATGCTTTAGACGAAAAATAAAACAACTGATGGCATCAACAGTGGAGGGTCACATGGTCATATTTTCTAATCATCAACTTGACCTAATCCAAAGCCACAAGCTACATGTTGACTATGTCTTAACTTGGAAGATACACGTGAAATATATTTTGCAAAAGACTGAATGGCAGACTGTTTCTATTCAACAAACTCAAACATCTTTTGCCATTTTACAGTAAATTACAACTTTATAATGGACTAGTTCAGCCAATCATTGGCTATGGGTGCACTTGTTTGGCAACTGCTCAAAACAAAATCTCCTGCGGACATACAGGGCATGAAAATGTTTGGGATTTACCCTCAATAAATAAAGCCTTTACTTACTTACTTACTTACCAACTTACTTACTCACTGACATTCTTACAGCATTTTGCTGAAATCAATTATATTAACTCCTTTCCGGTCGAAGCTTCATACCGCACAAAAACACTTCACCCCACTGTGTCGGATATGAAATTCGACCTAATTAACAGTTAAATAACTGACTAATCAATTTAATTTTTTTCTCTCTTTTCCCCAAATAGTTTTTTTTTACGCCAATGGATTTAAATTACATATATGTAAGAAATAAAACCAAAAAAAAAAAAAATATGGGAGGAATAAATCATCTCAAAAACTATTTTCCCTGAGAAAATTGGATCATTTCTACCCCCGAAGAATTAAAATGTCTGTTCAGGGATGTATCCAGGGTGGCCCACCTACAACTAGATCCCTTTCTTAGCCAGTCCCCTACCATATTTTTCAGTTTTAGGCAAAACTTATAATTGTAAAAAAGTGTGATTTGATCCTTTTGTTTATATTCGATTACATCTAGATTTTGCAAGAATATTAGCCACTCATCTGTTCAAAAGGAGATGAGGACGGGAGCGCTGGATAGCATTATTTTTTTTTTTTAATCAATTTAACATCTACTTCATACCCCTAATACGCATAAAAGCGTTATGTATGGATGTTGGCGATTTAGCCCAGACGATTGACTGATATCGTCAAACTAGACACAGGATTTTTTTTCCGCCAATATATAAACAGAGAATCTTACATGGCTGAGAGTGGAACTATGTTGTTTTTCTCACGAGGGATCGTTGTTGGTGGGCCAAATCACGAGGGACCGCAGTATTTTTCCCACCAACAACGATCCTGAGCAAGAGGAAAATAAGATTCTGTTTATTCTATGTTAAATTTGGTATTCATAATTATTGCAAAAATGTGCTCTAAGCCTACATTTCAACGCCCGCATGGTGCGCCCTGATGGTTAACGTTGCTCGTAGATATTCAACGTCAGGTGGGACGTATAATCAAACATCTCTCGCGTACGTTTTTTTTGTTTAGATGTAACCCCCTTGGAGTTCACAATTATCACGACGAGTGATGTGGAACGTCAGAGGAAGAAGTGCTGCTTCAGAATTTCACTCTTCAAAGAGCATATGGTTTCTTAAACTACCCTTATGAGGCTGTATGTGTCACAAAGGTGGAGTATGTGTAGATATTGTGAGGTGCTGATAGTGCTGGGTATGTGTGAACAACGGCAGGTGCTAATTATGCTGGAGATGCGTGGACTACGTACGGGAGGCACGTATTAATAATGCTGGATTTGTGTGGACGGAGTGAGGCGCCAGTAACGCTGGATATGTGTGGACTGAGATTCTGCAACACATCTACAGGCCAACCAGCCTGTGGTGCAAACTACCGTTATGCCGATTCAGACCACAATGAAAACTCAAATTTCTTGTAGTACCAGAAGGCTGATCCAGAGTCCATGGTGCATATTACAAGGGAACAGCGAATGGTGAATCTGTCTGTGTGCTGTTTCCAAGAGCCGACGTGCGTGGTTGCCGTTTTAAAAAACACATTTAAATTACACGACCAACATTATGGCCCTTGAAGTTTCAAAGAAGACGAGTTGAAAAAACGTCTTGCTGCCATGCTACTGTTATTTTATAAGCCAACAAAGCTAATTTCTGTAAGAAAATTATAATTATCAATTTTGAGCAACGCTGTCCAATGTTGGCCACACTACAAAGAGAACGGCAGATATGTGACATTGTTTTGACCATAAAATAGGCCAAAAAGCATGGCCAGCCTCAGAACTGCATGCAAACCATCCCCATACCATCAAACTGTGCGTGGAATCAGAAAGCTGGAATCTGATAAATCTGAGGGGAATATCAAAGTTGTTGGTTACCAATGACATGTCAGACTAAGTGAATAATACAAGTTTTACCGTAGAATTCCAGTTTTATTGTGATATTAGAGTCCATTACTTGGCTTTGCTATGGCTGTGATGATGTAAATATTCATCGGTAAGGTTACTCGGATAACTCAGTTCAACAGTAAGGTTACTCGGATAACTCAGTTCAACAGTAAGGTTACTCGGATAACACAACAAAAACGTTTCCGTATACCCAGAGTTCAAAACGATTGTTTGACAGATCACAAAATGGTAAAAAATGATTACACTATATAAAACTGCAGGTTAGTACCAGGCTAATATAAAACATCATAACATAACATTATATTGACACTAGTTAAGCATTAAAACATCTGTTGTCACTGGGCCACACGTGTCTTACCTGCCAACCTACCTACCGACACGGATACATACATATGGACATACGGACGTACATACAAACATAATACGGACGCGTGTCTGTATGTGTGTGCACCTAAGCAGCAACATCAGATTGGTAAAAAGTGAAATACAAAAACACATGACGTTCACATAACCCCTGAAACAATAGAATGGTTTGACATTTCAATTGGTAACTATAATTCTGCAGGTTTCAACATATTTACCAAAACATGATTATGCAATCCAGACAGACAACGGATGCATGTTTTATTTTTAATACAATGAGGATTTATTTTGAGGAGACCTGGTATCGGAGAATGAGTCAAGGAGTAATATATTTTTGCGTGATGCAGGATGAACAAGTTTCAACAGTTACGGTGGGTACCAGGCGGACATTAAGTTATATCAAAGATAATGACATCCACGGCATCGGAGAACATTTAGCAGCAATTGACATGACTTTGAAGCAAAGTCTTCAGCACTTCCATCTGTTTTCAGCCCAATGTAACAGGCGGAAGCAGCATAATACTGTGCGATAATCTGACTGAGGTAATTGCATTACCAATACATGGTCTTAAATGTTGCTCCTTCCAAATGACAGGATTCCCCCAAGGGGCACACACCTTCATATCGCAAACACCCCAATAAGGTGGCTTAGTATTTGGCCTGTAACGTGCATGTCCTTGATATGGATTAGTCCCTGCATTTTTACAACTCAGATCAAGGTGGTCTGGGCTGTGAACTCTTCAGCAACATCACAGAAGGTATTCTTGTTGCAAGTTATAACAGATTCTCCCATACGTTCGAAAAATTACAGGAACAAGGTGCAGATTTCATGAAAATAATCAGAACTAACACCATCAGTCATAACCAAGACCCAGCAATTTAACATCAAAGTCCAATTTTCAAAAGGCCATGGGCTTTAGATGTATTTGGGGAATGGTGGTGGCTGTCCTTGAAAGCTATAAAGGCCCAATGAAAAAAACTGTGCAGCATATAAATGACACGCACCAATGTAATACGGGGTACCCAGGTGTCTCGTGGGTGATACAATACATCAAAGAAGCCAGATTTTCCAATATGGTAACTTGCAATTAGATAATACAACACAAACTATAAGATATTTGACTCCAGATGCAGCCAATTTTTTCTCTTTGATGCTCGAAGGCACAACAGTCTCAAAATCTACTCTGGTTAGGGGAAGGTGACGAGGCCGTTCCAAGGATTCACACAAGCTACAGCTTTAATATAAAACTGTGTCACAGACATGTAAAGTCCACTGTCTTTCCAATATAAAATTAAATCAAATAAGTAATGAAGATTACTGTCTTTGCAATATAAAAGTTATGTCAGAGTATTGTCTTTGCAAATTAAAAAAGATACTGCGATGCCAAATATGCCAAGGCTATTATTTTTTCAAAGCTATACAAACAAAATGGGGGTGAGTGGGTGACACTCGCTTACTCTGGCCAGGAGCCTTCACCCTTTATCGCATGAAAAAAAAGCGGGGGGGGGGGGGGGGGTAAGGAGGTTTCCATTTTCATATTAATGCATTTGGGATAATAGTCTAGGTACGTCAGCAGTCCGGAGTCTGACCTGACTAAATTACAGATTGATGAGAAGTTACGGGTTCACGAAAGTGTGTGTGTCAACACACACTTTATTGTGTTTCCTAACATTTTCTTCCTTTTTTTTCTTTCTTTTTTTCTTTCTTTCTTTCTTTCTTTCTTTCTTTTTTTCTTTCTTTCTTTCCTTCTTTCTTTCTTTTCGTTCTTTCTTTCTTTCTTATTTACCAGGGAATTTGTCCGACACTTTTCTCTGGCACTGTTATACGTAAATACTCCAAACTTGGTACAATTGTACCTCCATACAAACAGTTTTGCGTTCTATGCAGAGGAATGCATATGTGAAAAATTATGCTTATTAGCAGAATTTGAAATTTTTAGTCTTGAATAACTTCAAAAGTATAATAGATAGATATGTTATGCCAACTTCTACCAGAGGTTTATTGACCATTGCACATGTGATGAATTTAAAACAAAAGTTGTAGCAATTTAAGTTATGCTAATAAGCAGCATTTGCAATTTTAAATCATAAATATCTTCAAAATATCATAAATAGAGATGTCATTCCAACATCTACTAAGGCGTTATTGACCATTGTGCATGTAATAAATCTAAAACAAAAGTTGTAGCAATTCAAATTATGCTAATTAGCAGTATTTGAAATTTTCAATCTTGAATATCTTCAAAACTATATTAGATAGAGATGTCATCCCAACTTCTACTACTGGGTTGTTGACTTTTGTGCACCTAGTGAATTAAAGACAACAGTTGTAGCAATTTAAATTATGCTAAGTAGTACCATTGGAAATTTTAAATCTTGAATCACTTCAAAGCTGTAATGGAAAGAGATGCCATTCCAACTTCTACTCCTATGTTATGGACTAGTAGGCATCTGATGAATTGGTAACAAAGGCTGCACAAATTTAAATTATGCAAATTAGGGGCATTTAAAATTTCAAAGCTTGAATATCCTCAAAAGTATACACACAGACAGATTTGTTCAGCTTTCTGGTAGTTGGTGATACCTGGTGATAGAAAGTAAAAAATGCAACAGAGTCTGAAGGTTGACTCTGTCATCCAAAATACATAAACAATAGTTAGACCTATCATTACTTCCATTTATAACTTCTATGACTGTGTAGCTGATGCAGTTCAGTGAAGTGGTATGAAGCAAATTCAGTTTCTGGCTGTATGTATACACGCATTGGATCTGTATTGGGGTTGAGACTTGGAATTCTTAGTCTCATATTGGGGCAAGGCCCTTTGCCTGGCAAAAAACTGGGAATCTTGGTGAAAGTGGAACCATGGGGTAGGGATATGGTGGAAGATGCAGTGGGACTTTGAGAAATGTGTTGTTTTTAACTGGAAGGAATAGTAACAAGTAAAATCCAAGAAGGAGCTTCATTTACATGTGCACAACCACTGGTAAGAAGTCAGGTGGGGCCACTCCTCCATCTCCCTCCTCACTAGGTACCTCAGCTGTGACTGAGCTCTATTTTTAGATGTTGCCAATCAGTAAACGTAAGAGTTGCATAACTTCTGTCAGCACACTGGCAGGTTGTGCCTGTATCACATACACCAGACAGTCTTGGACACAAGCTTGGCTGGGATTACACAGAGGTTTATGTGGTAAAATTCAGCTTAAGTTGAGTTAGAGTACCAGTACCTTCGCTTGAGGTAATTTGAAAAAGTATAACCCATCATCCAAAAGACAAGTTGGGTGCATTGAAGCAAGACTTGTAGCTTGTAACACTCGGGCTACTTTGTGTCAAGTGTGGCTTTCCAACATTTGTTCCTGAAAATTGGTTGAATACGCTAACGGGTTGTATCTGTTATTCACTGTAGTTCTGAAGTACTCATTGTATAGTGTGGTAACATTGTCATACTGATCATACACTGTAGTACTGAAGTACCCATTGTACACTGCCGTAACACTGTCGTACCAATCATCCAATGTAGTATGATTTGCCCATTGTACACTGTCGTAACATTGTCATACTGATCATACACTGTAGTGCTGCAGTACCCATTGTACACTGCCGTTACTCTGTCGTACCGATCATACACATAGTACTGAAGTGCCCATTGTGCACTGTCATACCTATGATATACTGTAGTACTAAAATACCAATTGTATATTGTCATACCAAGAAGCTTTGAAGATACACACACATACCGATTTGCTATGCAGCAAATCATCTATTCTAGTTAAATTTCGTATCCGAGGGGGCCAACAGTCCGGGGCCCTCCAGTTGCTTCGCCCTCCAACTCACTGCGCCTATAGATACCCCGCTGCCCCCTCGAAGGCCACATATCTGCTGTTAGATCGTGCCGCAGAACGTTGAGCGACGTTGAACGGAAATGGATTGCAGTACCGACTTAGATGTGTGCGGACAAAATGTCAACATCCGGTCTCTAAAAACCGTTTACCGGTGCATAATTTGCCTCATAAGAACCCGTTTCTAGTATGAGTACTTCTTATTTACAGTTTGTGCATGTACAACGGTCTTCATGAAACACATAACTGCTGTGAGACAATATCCCACACAAAACATCAGCCTTTTGCACCGCATATCAAAGTGCTGGAAAAAGAGGCAGAAAAATTTTGGTAACATGATGAAAGAGCACCGACAAAGTCAAAGCAGCACCAGCCAGTAGTGTGGCCTTGTATAATTGAACTAGGGACTCTAGGCCATCCACTTATCAACTAAGCACTTTACTCATTGTAGCACATACTGGCCCGAATAATAAAGAAGTCAACAGACATCGATATGTTTACCTGCAAGTTACAACAAGCAATTGTTCAAGTCGGTAAAGGGGGGGGGGGGGGGGGCGACGAAACGCCTCTTTAAAAAAATCAATAGGTCTTGTTAGGGTTACGATCACATACAGGGACAAAACGAACCACGACAATGCCAATTATTATGCATTTTCAGGTGCAAGAAACCACCCAGAGACTTCAATCAATGCATAATTATCAATATTTCATGATATCATATATTTAAGGGAAGAAGCAAATAAAAACGGCAAAAGTTTTAAAATCCCCAAAATCATCTGATCACATCCGACACTTCCGATCTTTCTTGTGTGTTTGAATCTATGATAAACTACAATTGCAGGTGCGGGCATCAATTCACTTGTGCATATTGTCATCTTGTACCAAGAAACGGAAAACACTGCAATGGACGGAAGATACTTGTGTCATTTATGTTAATGAGACGTGTTACGACCGATCTTTTTTGTGTGTTTGAATCTACAATAAATTACAATTGCAAATGCGGACATCAGTATGCGTCACTTTTGCATATTGTCGTCTTGTACCAAGAAAACGGAAAACACTTCAATGGACGGCAGATACTTGTGTCATTTATGTTAATCAGACGTGTGACCATCATTTTGATATGAAATAATATAAAATCCGTAAAAATCTCGATTTTCTGGCCTCTAATCATACCCATTGTCTTACTTGATGATGAACCTTAAATATGATCATCAATCATGCATGACATTTCTTGAAACATCCCGTGCATACAGGCAGTGCAAGTCCGTTGACGAAGCGAGCATAAGCAAAATACAGATACAGAAGAAATGCAAACATGTACTGTAGATACATAAATGTGAGGCAAAGACAATGTAACCGTTTGATATACAGTGGGCCTTGTAATTCAAAGCTTCTGATTTTAATTTGGTGGTTATTGTCAAAAACTACATAAGAACTAGATTTGGAATATAGGTACGTTGAACCTTGAGAAGTTTTCACCACATGGTTATCGTGATACTCTACTAGTTAATCATTATCAAACACTTTACAAGTTAACAATAATTTGGTACGTAAAGTCTCACATTTGAATGGTTATAAATGTAGCATGTTAGTAGCATATGAGAACGTAAATCGTCTGGACGTTGGAAGAATAGTACATGTATCTAAAAAAATGTTTTCTGCCATCCCTAGCCAATAGATGATCAGTATGCTTGAGCAAAACGTGATAGTTAAACACTTACGCCAATGCAGCACGGAACTGCGGAAGCAATAAATCAAATACGGCCAAGAGCCAAGCCAGCAGCTATTGCCGTAATAGGAGATCGATTGGCTTCTGATGGTTATAGACTTAGCACTTATTTTTTTACATGAACATAGATTTGATACCCTCGAATCATGTCTATGGTGAACACTTTTTTCCTGGTAACTGACCATAGATTTATGTGCAAAAATCAGTAAATCATCTGGTTTTATGTTAAAACATTTAACATATTTTTCGATGGTCTAGGTATGGATGATGCCAACTTCAATTACAATGGAATCTGGGTTTTTGTTCATTTCTACGTCAGTATCGATAGGTGTAAATATACATTTGTCTCTGTTATGTTGACAATACATGTATGTCATCACTGAGGTGCTCACATTTCATAGAGCACTTTTTACTATTATTATTATTATTATTATTATTATTATTATTATTATTATTATTATTATTATTATTATTATTATTATTATTATTATTACTGTTGTTGTTATTATTTTTATTATTATTATTATTATTATTATTATTATTATTATTATTATTATTATTATTATTATTATTATTATTATTATTATTATTATTATTATTTCAGGGTCAGTAAATTTAAAGGAAAATGACTGACTCATGAACTTTAGAGAATGAATAGAGTTTCAGGGTCTCACAAGAAGACCAACACGGTTGGAGTCAGTCCGATGAAACGACACGTGTATTTCATAATTCACGTAATTAGGACTATTCATGGTCACATGCTCCTTCCAGAACTTTCTTAAAACTAGCAGACGAAATAATTCTTGTGCGGAAGACGGACGTGGTGCCTAAATAATGAAGTGTTATCCTCACATTGGATTCATGTTCGAAATGTAACCGTTTCTGTGTAAATTCAGACTGCAGGCAGTGAACCATGGATGGTCAAGATTTTTTTAAGTACAGGCCTCAAAAATCGAACCACTGGCACTACCTGAAAGCAACAGTTCCAGTTTTCTTACTTTTCGTAAATTCAAACTCTACCGACTCCTGATGAGACCACCAAAAAGTTCTATTAAAGTCGTAATTATGAGTTTTGTTTCTCGCGATTACGTCGTTTTAAAATCGTACTGAAGATTTTAAAGAACACATTGTGCAATGTGGACAGCGTGTGACCACATTAAATACAATGCACCAGGTAAAATTGATGCAAATTTTGGAAAAGAATGTATGTGTCAAAAATCATCAAGTTGGAGAAAAGCAATAGAGGAAGTCTCTAAGTTGTATGCTTATCGTAAAAATATCCAATAATGCATACTGTTTCAACATTGATGTTCCATACAAAGAATGTCTCTTATTCATTTTTCAATTCGTATTCCCAAACATGAAAATTGATGGTGATGTCAATAATGGTAAATATAAACATATAATAGTTTCTAGTGTATATAACGATCCCATTTACGTTCGAATGATTCTTAAACATGAGGATTACGTTGCAGCTGTGGTAAGATGATTCGACTTCCGCATGGGGTGCTTTTTGTGCTAAACTAGTCACGGGTCTTGACAGACTGGAAAATGAACCCACGAGAAGAATAGCAAATTGAAGAGCATGTCGCTTAATGAATGTCACGTTATATAGCGAGCCAGTTGGCAAACAAGTAATTGATCTAATTATTTAAATGTATCAACTGCTCCTAGTTCTCTTTCTGCAATAAAGCCATCTGAAGCCATTAAAAGTTTTAGCCATTGAAGTAGGGGGAAGATGTTGAAATCACCAGCAGTCAACGCTGGATATGCCTCTGCACGCATTGGTCTGTGGATGAAAAAAAGGACATGCTAATGAATATTTGCATTCGGGTTATTTAGTGCACTTTTAGCATTACAAGTATGGAAACCGTCCTCGTTATATCGCGTGTTTTGTGCCAACATGAAGTGCAAGTCTATTCGCAATGGGCAGTAATAGGACTTACTTCCATCTTTATGGCGCTTGTGATGCCATGTTGTGAACTGCATCGGATGACTCACTTGCAATACATGTATATGAGCAGAGCTATTTATTTATTTATTTATTTATTTATTTATTTATTTATTTATTTATTTATTTATTTATTTATTTATTTATTTATTTATTTATTCATTCATTCATTCATTCATTCATTCATTCATTCATTCAGTCATTCATTTATTTATTTATTTATTTATTTATTTATTCATTTTGGTAACAACTTTGTAGACCCAAAACTATAATGCATACTTCTGTATGACGCCAATGTTTTTAGTTGAAGCATTTTGCTCTATTTTGGTTGCAGGTTTGAAACATATCAGTATTTTTTTCACATTTTAAGAACTACCTTTTTGTGTATTGATTTTTTGTCATCAGGCTTTGGTGATTGGTGATTGTTCTCGTTACCACCAAGGCAAGCCAACATTGAGTTCGTTGAAAATGCTTTTTTGATGATAAATATTCAATTTTGACAGTGACTGATTTGTATAAATGTACATATAAGTAGTGAATGTCAAGACGTGGGAGCGTATGGTTTCCGTGAAGAGATTGAGATTGTAAGTTCCCATCATATTGGCCGTAATGAGCTAATATTCCTTAATGCGTGCGAAGAGAACAGTACTAGCTTCATTCCGACCGTAAACTGCCAATTCGCGACATTCAATGCTAAAATGAAACACGATCCTAAAGGATTGCCGCAGGTCTGTATAGTGCCGTAAACGAAACAAACGTGTGTCCTTTTATGTCACAAAAGCATTACATGTAATTTAGTCCTGTAAACAGCTGTGAAGATACATAATACACCGGTGTTAGGTTTTCTGAGTACTGGCTACATCAACTCTGTTGACAAAGTCTTCACTTTTTCTATGCCGAAGATGCTTGTTGTAAGTTTGATTTCTGTGTCTTAAGGCCAACATAAGGTTTGAAATAGATATAGTTTAATTCAAATCAGAATGAAGCCACGTCTCTGTGACCATGATTTAAGATGAAGGTCAATGATTTGCACAGTATGATATCTTCGAAACGTGCCAATAGTGATTGCACCTTTAGCAAGTTATATTTAAATGCGTTTAAAAAAGATACACGTTCAGCCACATTGAGTTATCGTATTTTGACAATGCGTCTTCTACATTGCCATGTGAACCACGTTGACCCAGTGACGAAATTTTAAATTAGTGTTTTAAAAATAGGAGGCAGAAAATATATGTGTTCCTGTCACGTAACCATGATATTTTCTTCTCAGGGCCTTCAATTACAATAACCAATAGATGATAGAAATTGACAGAAACAGATTACAACCTGCAAGGTTAAACTTTAACTGTAGCGATTTATAATCCGGCGCAAAATTAAAGTTGGGGCTGAAATTTTTATTTAAGCGTTGTTTAGAAATGACAGGTGAAGGCATGGCTCTGCCTAAACTAGTCACTAATGCCAGTGTGACAAAGTTACATGATCAGACCCGAAAGTCCAAATTACCTGCCTAAAAACATCGAAATTACCACCATTGCCACCCAAAATGTCGAGAAAAACCTTAATATTACGACACAAAATAGAAATTATGAATTGCAAAGCTCATGCATATAAGAAATACTTCGCTATTGCGTCATTTAGAACTGGCAATTATGAGATAAAAATTCGCATTTTACGAGAAATTATTATTGTTATTATTATTATCATCATCATCATCATCATCATCAGCATCATCATCATTATTATTATTATTATTATTATTATTATTATTATTATTATTATTATTATTATTATTATCATTATTATTATTATTATTATCATTATCATTATTATTATTATTATTATTATTATTATTATTATTATTATTATTATTATTATTATTTCTCTGTTATTTGTGCGCAACAGGTACACTATGAACACTCTTAAAAGTACAGTAACCGAAAAAGCAGATAACAGAAAAGAAATAAGCAACAGGTACACTATGAACTATCTTAAAAGTACAGTAACCGAAAAAGCAGATAACAGAAAAGAAATAACTTTTTATTACTACCATTGCCAGCAAAATTGTAACCTGACATATTTATGTTTTACAAAAAAAAAAAAAAAAATAGGGGAAAAAAACGTCAACTACATCACAATTACATAGTTGATTTATAGCTTTGAGAGAACAGTGGCAATAAGAAGATGCCTTACTTATGAACATGAGACTATCCAAAAGTGGTGGCATGCACGATCGACTGCTTTGACTGATATTCCTATCCTGTACAAGTATTTCCTGCAGCCTTTACATACACAGAAATTAAGTGCTTCCAGATACAAGGAATTCAGATAAAAACCTACGAAAGCAGCGACCAGGGTGACTTTGTGACCCATGATGATAGCCAGGTGCGCATTGATCGCATACATGAATTTGATGATATAATATGATTTACAGATGTTTAGCTTCTAACTTTAGATCCAGCACCGCTTCATCTGCTACTTTAGAGAAGCACAGCTTTGGATATAAATGGGAAAGATAATGCTTTAATAATAAAAGCATCTTGACATATTTATGCTGCAAATAGATCTTATTAAAACCGGGTTGCACTTTTTATACTGGATAACTCGTAGAGGCGCAACAGTCCGCGCTGCTTGAAAATGTAGGTCTCCAGGCAGGAAGACGTACATACGTGTGCATATTAACTACGGATATACATCTTGACAGAAATTGAATTATATGTAATGCACTCAGGTGACCTGAAATCGCTGAAAATTTCCAGTAGTGGCCAAAATCACATATATTCAAAACCTCACCAGAAGACAACAATTCAGCGACAACCACTACCACCACCCACCCCCACCCGCCACCCCCGCAGAAAAGCAGTTCAGTAGGGTCCCACAATTCGAAGGATAATAAATATGTATGTATGTATGTATGTATGTATGTATGTATGTATGGATGATTTTCAGCAGGATATTTTTTCACAAAAATTTACAGTATAACCCAGTCGACATGGCCCACCCATTAAAATGTATATGATTTTTATGAAAATACAAACAAATATGGTACAATTATAACCCATATGCATGTATGAAGATAATGTAGATTGTTTTTCATGTTCTCTGTTGCTTCAATAGATGCAAAATATACAGAATATAATGCTGATGGGCCAATATCTTTCGGTTAAATGTTTGTAATGTGGTTAACCAAAGGATACAATTTCTTTTTTAAAACAATACTGTCCTTTCGGAAAAAAAGCATATGTTTGTTCTGTCTGTTTCATGTTGCTTACAACTAAAGCATACGGGAATTATATTTGATATTAGTTCAGTTACTCTCCATTATAAAAAAAAAACACTTAAGAATGTAATGATTCTAATAATAGTTTTGTACTTATTGTCGTGAAACGAACATGAATTTTTGCGCTTCTAAATTGAGGTCTAACATTACGACAAGGACACTGCGTGTCATTTGACTAAATCTGAAACATATCCGATGAATGAGCCTATCTATCTATCTATCTATCTATCTATCTATCTATCTATCTATCTATCTATCTATCTATCTATCTATCTATCTATCTATCTATCTATCTATCTATCTATCTATCTATCTATCTATCTATCTATCTATCTATCTATCTATCTATCTATCCATGTCGCTTTCTATATATATATATCTATCCATGTCGCTTTCTATATATATATATATATATATATATATATATATATATATATATATATATATATATATATATATATATATATATATATATATATATATATATATATATATATATATATATATATATATATATATATATATATATATATGGGGGGGTTGTCTTTATTTGTTTCCTTATTCATTTATTTATTTCGTTTTTGTCGAAAGAGATTCTAAACAGGACAACACAATAATTCACGCTACAAGCACATGAGTAAGATAGAGACCACTGCGTCCGCGTTCATAAAGTGACTTTTCACCTCTGCCAATATTGACTTTATATCATGCATAATATGCTTTATGTTTCTGCCGCATGGGGGGGGGCGTGTTCGTAAGCCACGTGTTTTCGTTCAAAGTGAACAACGTACCTGTACTCAAGTTTAAGTGTGAGTATTACATCGTTATTTCTTCTACTTCGTCGGCCATATGTGGCTTTAAAGAAGACAGCAGTGAAGTGAATGGATAGAGAGCCTTGGTAATACTATCCACTGTGCTTTTTTTGCTTCTACAGCGTACACAAGTTCCTGCTGTCGTAAGCCAGTTATATCGCCTAGATTGAAGAAGCCACTTCTGTGGCATCTCCTCAAGTCAGACACACAAAATCCCATTAAAGCCACCGTTTTTCACTCGCCACCTGTAATGTTTACCAGAACTTACACCGAATGTTCACTCCCTCCTGATTTGTATGATCCTGAATAATTAACGCCAAAGCACGCCGGGATGTAGGCCTAGTTAAATTTCATGTGGCGATTACAGGTCAAAAACAGAAATAACATTAAAATTTTCAATCCTTTTCCACCTCAGCGGCATACGCGAGTGACATTCGTCAGCGTGAATTGATGAATTGTGATAGGCCAACGGAATTTTCGTCTGCATCAGAAACTGCTGGCGCGTGGCCCACATGGTTCTGTCAGATAAATCCCACCTCTCTTTTTCATGTTTACCCGTGCCGAAAAGCTAAATATTTGATTCCCTCCCCCAAATAATGCCTTTGGCAAGAGTGCTCTGCACTCTTCACTCTTTGAAAATTCCCATGTGAAAGCTACAAAAGATGAAGCACAGGCCTATACATAACCACTTTTTCGTCAGGCGCTCAAACGTTTTGAGAATGCAAGTGAGAGCCGAAAAAAAAATATAGGGAGAATCGTCCGCCAAAGAACTTCTGTTTCGTTTTTCGTGAATAGTAACATGGTATAAACTAATTCATAAAAGAGTACGATATGTTGTTAACAGCTCGATCACATGTTGGTAACAAATCCATTCATTTCAAAACACTTGGTGCTCTTCGGTCAGTTCTCAGAAATATGACAATGCGCTTACAATCTCAGTAAATCACAGCCAGCCATCCTGCGTGCATGTATGCAGTCTGTCTGGTCACTGAAGGCAACAAGATAGTCGATGACCATCATACTTGCTGGTACACCTGTAGTTGACCCAAATCAACAAAATATTTTCAGTTAAACAAATATTCTTCTTCTTCTTCTTCTTCTTCTTCTTCTTCTTCTTTTTTTACTTTTTTTTTTAATTTGGTATTTTCGTCTGAGTGGCATGGCTCAGCAAAAAGTATTGTAAGTGAGTCATACACAGGCTTAACCATTTGATTTATGATTAAAATATGACAAATGATTCCATGCATGATCCTAACTGTTTAAATTTGCACACGGCCCACTCGGAATAAGATGCCAAGCGTAAGTGACTTGATGTGTCTTTCAAAGTGTAGACGTTGAATGTTCGTAGTTCAGCTCTCGTATGTATTTGTAATAACTTAACTGAAGTTGGATGATGCATGTTTTTACCAATCACTTAAAAACCTATCGGACCTGTATCCACTATCGGGACAACCTTCTCCACTAAGCTCCATCTTTCA
Source organism: Hermodice carunculata (assembly GCA_964020975.1). Classification (NCBI taxonomy): domain Eukaryota; kingdom Metazoa; phylum Annelida; class Polychaeta; order Eunicida; family Amphinomidae; genus Hermodice; species Hermodice carunculata. The sequence goes on along the minus strand of OZ026612.1, from coordinate 69,566,728 downwards.
TCGTCAAAATGAAAATTTAATGCAATTAATAGAGTCAACATAAAATGCATATATGTATATATATATATATATATATATATATATATATATACAGTAGTAATGTCCTTTATTTATTTAAAGAGGTTTGGACGTGTAGCTTAATAAAAGTAATGTAGTGTCCTCTCCTCGTTGACAACCAAATACAATACAATCTGTCTTAAATAAACATCGATGTAGTACGAGACAAATGAAAAAAGAACAAGAACGAACATACGACAAATAAGAGGTTAACCATAACTAAACAGAATAGAACACACATTATTATGAACAAAAAATCTAAAAATCTGATGAATTGTCAGCAGCTAAAGAACAGTGTCATTTCATTCTTCAAACAAGATATTGGAGAACCTGCTATTAAATTATATAAATTTCATAATAGCATCTAAATTTTTACAATTTGAAATAGAGGTGATATTATTATGACCATATAAACATATTGATACATTATCAGGAACTGATATATTGTCAAATATATATATATATATATATATATATATATATATATATATATATATATATATATATATATATATATATATATATATATATATATATACATATGTCTCTCTCTGTCTGCCTGCCTCTGTGTGTCTGGTTGATGATGAATAAAGAATGCTTCTCGCATACTACATAAAGCTTGTTCTATTTATACAACTAAGGCACGTAAATCTTTTACAAATTTCAAAGTTATACCATCCAGTGGTTCATTACTGAGATAAATATATGCCAGAAGCCACACCAGGGCTACAAGCATCCTCAGGGATGCAAGATAGGACAGCTATTAATCTTCTCAACGTCAGGTGAAGGCTTTCGTAAGATGCTGGGAGCCTTAATCTACTCTGAACCAAGCGATTAATTGTGTTTGTGTGTCAGGAGATACATTTCATGTTTCCAAAATTCTTTCTTTCTTTCTTTCTTTCTTTCTTTCTCTCTTTCTTTCTTTCTTTCTTTCTTCTCTCTTTCTTTCTTTCTTTCTTTCTTTGGTGATGGCGTCACCATAAAAACTGGAAAGATGTGCAAAGTTAGGTGTGTATTTTGACGATAAAGTGAAGTTTCATGGTCATGTTTCTCATATTTGTAAGCAGGCTGCTAAGCAAATAAGTTTGCTCCGTATATTCTCTCTGAAAAGGAAAAGCTCCAAATATCCAATACATTTATTCTGTCTTACTTTAATTATTGCCCGCTCGTGTGACACTTATGTGGACCTACATTATCTTTAAAAATGGAAAAGACCCAAGAAAGGGCCCTACGCTTTGTCGATCATGATCCGGCATCTGCATATCCAAATTTACTCGAACGGGCTGAAAAACCTTCTGTATGTCAGTAGAAGCAGGACACTTTCTATAGGAGTTTATAAAATCCTCAGTAACATAAGCCCATCTTTCCTAAATGACATGTAGGTAAGAGAGGAAACCATTTTTGATCCACGAGACATTCACAAACTGCAGCAGCCTGACTACAAAACCATTACATACTGTAAAACTTCTCTCCGATACCAAGGGGGCCAAGCTGTAGAACAACTTACCTCCATATATCAAAGAATATACCAATGTTAACCACTTTAAGAAGTTAATCAAAGCCATGGCTTGTCCTCTCATGCTCTTGATCTATGTGCATTTAATGTAAAACCAGGAGTTCAGAGGATCAATAATAAAAAGGCCAGACTTCATCTATAAAAGTATAATTATGTCAAGTTTGGAGTTTGTACATGTAATACTTTTCAAATGAAATGTCGGACAAATTAGCCTGTAAAGAAAGAAAGAAAGAAAGAAAGAAAAAAGAAAGAAAGAAAGAAAGAAAGAAAGAAAGAAAGAAAGAAAGAAAGAAAGAAAGAAAGAAAGAAAGAAAGAAAGAAAGAAAGAAAGAAAGAAAGAAAGAAAGAAAGAAAGAAAGAAAGAAAGAAAGAAAGAATTTGTTTCAAAGCAAATCTGTCTATGTGCCTTCAAAAGTTGTAAATATTAAATGCTACAACTTTTATCCTTTGGTACTTCACATTAAATTAAGCTTATGACTGGATGCAAATTTCAAAGTCCAAATGAACTTGACCTTTGACCTTTAAAGGTCACATGTAGATTTCACAGTGTTACAATACCCACAATTGACGCCAAAAATGAACCAAATTGGATGAAAATTGTTATGGCAAGATGAAACTTTCAAAGGGCCAAATGACCTTGACCTTTGCCCTTTTGAGGTTACATGTTCTTATGAAAATGCGCAGTGTAGCAATACCTACAATTTGAGTCCAAAATGATTAGAATTGGATGGAAATTGGCCAAGGTATGACTAGATGAAATTTTCAAAGGTCCAAATGACCTTGAACTTTGACCTTTAGAGGTCACAAGTAAGTTCTAAAATGAGCAGTGTTACAATAGCTACAATTTGAGCCCATCATGATCAAAATTGGATAAAAGTTGACCAAGTTATGGCTAGAAGAAAGCCATCATCGAAAGTGGCCTTCGACCTTGAAATGACCTTTGACCTTGAGATGACCTCTACCCGAAGTGAACCTTGACCTAAAAAATGACATTTTGGCTTGAAATTGACCTTTGACCTTAACATGACCTTTGACCATGACATGACCTTGACATTTGAGATGACTTTTACTTTGCTATGATCGAACTCCTATACACTCGGAACCACATTTCCTATAGTATAGAAGATATCGAATATTTAAAACTTTAATTAGCCCTCATTTACATAATTTGAAATGCATGACCTCTCATTATAAAAAGGCGAGACTTCATTTATAGAAGTATAATTGTGCAAAGTTTGGCGTTTCTACATGTAATACTTTTCAAATGAAATGTCGGACAAATTTGCCTGTAAAAAAGAAAGAAAGAAAGAAAGAAAGAAAGAAAGAAAGAACGAATTCCTGGAAAAACAATATGTCTGTTTTTGCACACAGACATAAATATCCTCCTTACCGCTGTAAACCTTATTAGACCGGCTATACATAGTTTCACTGTGAGTTCACTGTACATACCATTTCATCCCTTGGCTTTATTTCACTTTATTTTATTTTATTTTTCATTGTCGAACAATAGTGCTGTCGCGCGAATGTTTCCTATTTGTAAACTCGACATGAAATAAAGGTGATTATTTCTTTCTTTGTTTCTTTCCCTCTCTCTCTTTCTGTTTCTCTCTCTCTCTCTCTCTCCCTCTCCCTTTCCCTCTCTCTCTCTCTCTCTCTCTCTCTCTCTCTCTCTCCCCCCTTTGACCTATGGATGACATGGTACCCTTTTGTATGTAGGTGTAAAGATTTTGCAAATTACGCATGTGGGGAGCATTGTATATTTTAAATCTTTGACACATTGAAAACTCTTATAGACACATCTATCCAATTTCTGCCAATATGTTACAGACTACCTTTTATTGAATTGATATTAAAACAAGTTGTGTGTCATTTTAAAGCATTCTTAAGTCCATAAAGCTAGTCAGTGTGGCACTTGAAAATTCATAGAAATAGCTGTATGAGCCTTTGTCTCATAATACCAGCCTTTCTTTGTACTTTAGCTATTGCCCCATCACACAGTAACTTTTTCTTAATTAATCAAAGAATTAAACATTTTTTGCTTCCATAAAGACATTAAATATTGATAACTCTGCAACATGTAGCAGTATTAGCCCTGACGGGGTGTGTTCATATGATAGAACAGCCTGAGCAAAAGCACCTGGAAGTGCCTATCTCTGAATATGTACATGTGTGTTGCTGAATTTTGGCTGCTACATGGGATACTTACATTCAAGTTGGTTTTGTTTTGATCACACGTTGCACCAGCTATGTAGCCTTCAGAGCGATGACATGATTGCAACATGACCACCCTTAATTAATTAATGCTGTAATTGTTAGGTGCAAGCAAAAGGGCTGTTCAACTCATAGCTGCCACGTCTTGAATCACTAGTTCGTGTCCTTCTATATCACTTGTTTTCACAGGTTTCTGCATTGTACATAAAAAATTATAACTGCCATCTGTCGGCAAGTTATCATCAACACCCATATGTAATCTGAATTATGTTATATGCCATACTTTAATTTTGATGAATTTTAAGTGTCATACAGATTAGGTTTACGGAATTAAAGGAGGGGCATTTCAAAATTTAAATTTCCTTTATTCTAAAAACCCGAAGACTAAAGGATCCTTTTCACCTTCCATACTCATGCCATGGGCCATTGTGCATCCGGTGAATGATAAACAGTAGTCACACTTTTAATTATGCTAAAGGCGATATTTCAAATTCCTAATTTGGAATATAAAGATCGTTGAACTCCAGCTTGTACATAATTTTATTTTGGAGACACACAGACAGATTTTCTGCTAAACAAATCTCCTTTTCTATATTTCATGTTACATTCTTCTGAGCTATTCGGTTCTTCGTCTGGGCTTGACTATCAGACTATTCCTGTTTGTTTAACAATCATTTTCATCAATATTAAAGTATAGTAAAAAGGAAAATACTGCTGAATCTGTTTACCTTATCAGTTGATAAATTTGTTGAAGATACTTATGATATTTAACTCAAGTTGAATTTGGCTCAGCTGGGGGATAAATGTTCATTCTTGCCACCGCTTATAGCGCCTTTATATTGTGATAAACTCTCCTTGCACCAATCCTAAAGAAACAATGCAGGTATAGAAATCCGTACGTTGCACGAGTTCACAGGTATCCCATTAACATTAGACACATTTCGTCAGCTTTGTGAGGTTAAAAAACGTGGAACCAATGGAAAAAGGTAGCCAGACAATATACCAGAAAGAT